>VYZW01038676.1:307-10507 GCA_013401315.1 Balaeniceps rex | reverse complement strand
ATGCAAACCCAGCCGGCGCGATGCAAACCCGGCCGGCGCGGTGCAAAGCCGTGTGGTGCGATGCAAAGCCAGGCGGTGCAATGCAACCCCAGCCGGCGTGGTGCAAAGCCGTGTGGTGCGATGCAAACCCAGCCGGCATGGTGCAAAGCCATGCGGTGCAATGCAAACCCAGCCAGCGCAATGCAAAGCCACGTGGTGCGATGCAAACCCAGCCGGCGCGGTGCAAATCCAGCGGGTGCGACACAAAGCCACGCGGTGCGATGTAAACCCGGTGGGTACGATGCAAACCCGGCGGGCGCGATGCAAAGCCGTGCAGTGTGATGCAAACCCAGCCGGCGCGGTGCTAAGCCATGCGGTGCGATGCAAACCCAGGCGGCATGATGCAAAGCCACACGGTGCAATGCAAACCCAGCCGGTGCGATGCAAACCCGGCAGGCGCGGTGCAAACCCAGCGGGCACGATGCAAAGCCGTGCGGTGCGATGCAAACCCAGCCGGCGCGGTGCAAACCCAGCGGGCACGATGCAAACCCAGCCGGCGTGGTGCAAAGCCGTGTGGTGCGATGCAAAGCCACGTGGTGCAATGCAAACCCAGCCGGCGCGATGCAAACCCAGCCGGCGTGGTGCAAAGCCGTGTGGTGCGATGCAAAGCCGTGCGGTGCGATGCAAACCCAGCCGGCGCGATGCAAACCCAGCCGGCGCGATGCAAAGCCACACGGTGCAATGCAAACCCAGCCGGCGCGGTGCAAACCCAGCCATCTTTGCTCCCCGCAGACCAAAGACGTGACGACGGCGATGAACGAGGGGCGCTTCGATGAAGCCCTGAAGCTGCGGGGCCGGTGAGCGTCCGCACCCCATCCCCGGCGGGGAACCGGGGCTCCGGCCACCCCCGGGGCTCCCACACCCGCCTTCCCCCCCCCAATTTGCAGGAGTTTCCAAAACAACTGGAACGTGTACAAGCTGCTGGCACACATCCGCCCCCCCCCCACCAAGGTACGGCAGCGGGGAGGGGGCGACGGGGCCCCCGCCGAACCCCACAACCCCCCCCAACGCCGGCTCCTTCCTTCCCGCAGAGCGGCCACACGCTGGCCGTGCTCAACGTGGGCGCCCCGGCCGCCGGCATGAACGCGGCCGTCAGGTCAACCGTGCGGATCGGCCTCATCCACGGGCACCGGATGCTGGCGGTGCACGACGGCTTCGAAGGCCTCGCCTACGGGAAGGTGCGGTCCCCGGGGAAAAGGGGTGCGCGGGGTGGGGTACGGCCCCGAAAAGCAGCAGCCATGGCCCTACAGGGAAGGGGGGATCCCCCGGGATGGGGACGCTCGACCCCTTCCTCGCCCCAGCCCCACTGTGGTTCATCCCCCCAGCCTGGGGGGCACCGGGTTACCCCAATATCGATGCGATATGGTGACGGTGAGGCCGGTGCACCCCAAAATCCTTCTCCCGTCCCCCCCCTCAACTTGCTGCTTTCCCCCCCGCCCAGGTGGAAGAGATCGGCTGGGACAGGGTCGGCGCCTGGACGGGGCTGGGAGGATCCAAACTGGGGACGAAGAGGTAACGCTGCTCCCGGGGGAACCCCACGGCGGGGTCCCCAGGTGGGGCGCCCCACGCCGGGCGGGCTCAGCCAGGGAGGTTTCACCCTCCCAGGACCTTGCCCAAGAAACACTTCGAGGAAATCAGCGCCAACATCAGCAGCTTCGGCATCCACGGGCTGATCATCATCGGCGGCTTCGAGGTGAGCGGGGAAGCGGTGGCGGCAGGGGTTGGGCAGCTGCCGGCACCCTGCCCGCACCGACACCCTGCGCCCCGCCGCCCGCAGGCTTTCACGGGCAGCCTGGAGCTGATGGAGGGAAGGGCCAAGTTCGAGGAGCTCTGCATCCCGATCTGCGTCATCCCCGCCACCGTCTCCAACAACGTCCCCGGCTCCGACTTCAGCATCGGCGCAGACACCGCGCTCAATACCATCACCACGGTGCGGCCCCGCGCCCCGCCGGCCCCCTCCCCATTTAACAACAGCACCACCCGTTAACCGAAATCCCTTTTTTCCACCCCAATTCTTCCACCTCCGCAGACCTGTGACCGCATCAAGCAGTCGGCGGCCGGGACCAAGCGCCGCGTCTTCATCATCGAGACCATGGGGGGTTTCTGCGGCTACTTGGCCACCATGGCAGGGCTCGCGGGCGGCGCCGATGCTGCCTACATCTTCGAGGAGCAATTCAGCATCCGCGACCTGCAGGTTGGGGACCCCCCCACACCCCCCAGCCCGCGTCCCCCCGCTCCGGGCATCACCGCAGCGCCGGGGGCCGCATTTATCCCCGCTTCCAAGCCCCCCCAACGCCCGTTTCATGCTCAACGTAGGTCAACGTGGAGCATTTAACTGAGAAGATGAAGACGACGGTGAAGAGGGGGCTGGTGCTCAGGTACGTCCCCGGGGTGGGATCGCGGGGGGGCTGCGGCTGAGACCTGCCGCGCTCGTGCCACCCGCCACGAGCCCATCTCTCTCGCCTGACGCAGGAACGAGCGGTGCAACGAGAACTACACCACCGACTTCATCTACAACCTCTACTCCGAGGAAGGGAAGGGCATCTTCGACTGCCGGAAAAACGTGCTGGGGCACATGCAGCAGGTACGGCCCCCCCACGCCGGGGCAGCGGGAACGCAGCCCCCCCCAGGGAAGGGGCTGTGGGCTGGGACACCCTCGCCCGGGGCTTTACCCCCGCCTCCATTCACCCGGTGGCTTTTCCGGTGCAGGGCGGCACCCCGACCCCCTTCGACAGGAACTTCGGCACCAAAATGGGTGCCAAGGCGGTGGCCTGGATCACCGGGAAGATCAAGGAGTGCTCCCGGCACGGTGGGTGCCGCGCCGGCGGGGGGGGATTCTCTGCTTTGTTTCCAAAGCCCCCTACCCTTCCCCACAGCTGCAGGGGGGCTGAATCGCTGAAAGCAAACCCCCGGCTCTTTCCCAACGTGCGTGCACGCTCCAATATTCCAACGCAAAGGGCTCAGGGCTCCCCTGCAGATTTTGGGGGGTCCTCAGGGGTGCTCTCCCCTCCCAGAGGGTCCAAAATGCTGAGCCCGCTCCCCGCCTCCCCTCGCAGGTCGCATCTTCGCCAACACGGCCGACTCTGCGTGTCTGCTGGGCATGCGCAAGCGCAGCCTCGTCTTCCAGCCCATCACCGAGCTCAAGGAGCAGACGGACTTCGAGTAGGTGTCCCCCTTTTTTCCCCCCCGCACCCCTGAATCCGTGCCCCAGCACCGGGAAGGATAAATCCAACCGGCTGGGAACTCTTCCCCGAGCGACGCATCGTTGTTTGCATCCGGGACCATCACGCCGCCCTCTCTCTCTCTCGCCCAGGCACCGCATCCCCAAGGAGCAGTGGTGGCTGAAGCTTCGCCCCATCCTAAAAATCCTGGCCAAGTACAACATCGAGCTGGACACCTCGGAGAAAGCCCACCTGGAGCACGTCACGCACAAGAGGATCTCGCTCGAGTCCAACATTTAAGAGGCGATCGCCGGCACAGCTTCCCCCACCCCGGAGCGTGTCCCCGTGTTGTGCCGGGGAAACTCCAAAACAAGCGCTCCCCCGTTGTAGCTCGCACCCCCCCGGGAAGCCAGGCAGCACCTCCACGCCCCGAGGGCACCCGCTGCCTCGGCAAAAGAGCGCTTTTCCCCGAAGCAGAGTGTTTCCTCGGGGTAAATTTTGGGTTGGTTTAGGTATTTTATGGGCTTTTTAAACAGAAAAGCGGTTCCCCAAGCGTTGCGGCGGGATGTTGCGATCAGCTGAGAGCAAACGGTCCGGGTAGAGACCCCAGGGCACCACTTTAGCGTTAAAAATTCAGACTTACGATGCTTTAATAAACGCATCACTCACTCGTGGTGGCAAACACGAATCGTGCTCCAACCCTCCGCGCTCACCCCCCGGGGAAGGCGAACACGGCTCCCACAGCCCCGCACGCACCCCTGGTCCCGACAGCTTCATTTCGCGGCACGACAGGGAGGAATAAAATATATCTCATCTGATTTTTCACCCCCAAGTTTCTCCCATAAAGCAATTATCAAAGTTTAGCCGCCTGATTTCACCTTCGAGAGCATGGGGCAGCTCTCCCGGGATCCCTGGGTGAGGAACGCGCACACGGAGGACGGTGCAGCTCGGTGCATCGTCAAGATCCCAAAAAACCCCCAGCCAAGGGCGGAGGTGCAGGTGTGAAGGGCGGGCTGGGAGCAGCGAGGGGGATCGGCGGGGGCAGGCTGCGGTCAGGGGCAAAACCCACGCAGAACTCATCAGCGTGAGGGTTTAACAAGGCGTCACCACGGACGGGGTGACGTTACGGTTCTCGGAGGCGCGATGGGGACTGTACGTGGTGCCGAAAACAAGCAGGGGAACAAAAATACCAGCAGCAGCACCCCCAAACACCACCCTGATGCACCCTCCCTGTTCAGGGAGGACCCCAAAAGAGCGGGGCAGACCCCCTGCGCTCCGTCGCTGACCCCAGCCACAAGCGTGCGACGCACACGCCTTCCAGTGCACGGCGAGCCATTTATTTCCGTGAATACACGACGGTGCGTGCGGCGATGCCGCTGCCGCCGGGAGTGAGCCGTGCCAAACAGAGAGCGGGTGCTGCCCACGGGGGCCCTGCCCGGTGCCCCGCTGCCAGCGCCTCCTCACACCTCCTCCTAAAAATCTGTATATACACACGGAAAAATAAAATCAACAACAAAAGGGTGAGTTGATGGTGCAAAACCAAAGCTAAGGAAGAGCTCGGTGGGTTATTGCGTGGCAGACAGGAGGGAAACCTCTGCTCCAGGGCGTGGAGCGTCCCACGCTCCGAGCAGAGCTACTCCGGAGAGGGAGGGAAACATTTCCTCCGCTCGCAGGAATTACAGCGTTGGGTTTTGAGGTGCTTCCACCCTCTTCCCCTCTACAGCGCTGATGCATCTTAAAAATTATAGATTTTTTTTTTTTTATAGCGGCTGTGTGCGGGTGTTAGCGCCGAGCAGAGGTGCCAGCCCGCACCATTACACAACGTACAGGCTCGCTACGTGCACTTAGGGTGGGCTTTTCCACCGGACTTCCAGCCGACACGTCCCACAGGACTTCTCCGGGTCTGACAACACCTTCTCTTGATTTCCTGCCTCAGGTTGTACAAAGGAGGGTTCCCCTGTTCTCCCCACGCCTAGAAAGCCTTCCTTTCCCCAAGGTCTGCCCCAACGCAAAAAAAAAAAAAAGAAAAAAAAACAGGTTAATCCAATAGCCAGGATATAATTTGCCATTAAAGGGGGATCGTTCATCTCACGAGGCCGAAATCGAGGGGAGAGCGCGTGGGAGGAGCCGCCGAGCAGGCGCTGTGAGCAGAGAGACAACATGGAGCCATCTGCGAGCAGCACCGGTGGATCCCCGCTGCCCTGCGCCGGCTCAGGCAGAAGAGCAGAGCAGGATGAAAACAGGGACGGCGACTGGGGAGGGGAATCTGGCACCTGTGAGTCCCAAACCAAACGGTCAACCTCATTCCCGGCGCTGCCGCGAGGAAGCGGTGACAAAGGGAGCTGAACGCCAGCGTGGAAGAGCCCCGGCGCCTCGTCTTTCGCTTAGCTCAGGAGCAACACGTACTCCTTCAGGCAGGTGGGCAAGGGCAGCTGCTTCACCGCCTCCGGCAGGAACCGCACGCCCAGGCTGCGGCGTACGGCGTAACGCGACAGCGTCTGTAGGGTACCGGGAGCCGAGCAGAGCAGGGTGAGCTTTTCGCAGAGCTGCTGATCCCTGGTCACCTCCCAGGGCATGCTGCCGTTTTTTCTCAACTCAAAATGTCCGATAGCTCGATGGAGAAGATCGAAGCAGGAATCCTCGCGTTCCGTACCCAATCCCCGCACCAGCAACGCCACCAACCGTGAGATGGGGGTTTGGCCTTTCAAATTAACCACCCGGACCTCCGCCCCGAAGTCGAGCAGGATGCTGACGCTCTCCAGGTTACCCTTCATGGCTGCCCAGCTGAGCGGCGTGTCGTTGTTGTAATCGCGGGCGTTGACCAAGGCGCCGTTCTCCAGCAGCGACCGCACGCACTCGGCGTTGTTCTTGAAAGCGGCCCAGTGGAGCGGGGTGTCCTTGTTGCCGTCCAGCGCGTTGGGGTTGGCCCCGTACTCCAGGAGGATTTCCACGCAGGTTTCGTCCTTTTCCGCCGCGTAGTGAAGGGCCGTTCGGTTGTAGCCATCCAGGGCGTTGACCTGCAGGAGAAGGGGAGGGAGGAGAAAGGATTTGGGGGTCGCTGAGGTACCCCAGCTCCTGCCGGTGTCAGGGGAAGCTCCACCAGCGCTGCACGAAACCGTTCCCACATCCCAAATTTAGTGGAAAATGGGAAAATGAGGCAGGGAGTGGGGGGTACGACCTGCCAGCGGCCAGAAGAAAGTGCCAAAAATCAGGCGATATACAGGTTTGAATTCTTCCTTCAGGCTTTCACTGCAAAACTACCCTCCCTCCCCGGACGAGCGGGCACCCCCGAGATCTCGGGCACAAAGATTTCACTCCCTACTGCGGCGATAAACCTTCACCCAGGCCCATTGTGCCCTAAGAGCGGGCACAAAACCGGCGCGGCTAAAAACCATCGGCTCAAATCTCAGCTGTTTATCATCACCCGCCGCCGCCTCCCGACTTCCTGGTGCCTTTTCAAAGGGACCTTTGCATTTTTAAGGGGTTTTTGTTCTTTAAAAACCTTTACCTCCGCTCCCTTCTGCAGCAGCAGCTCGACGCAGTCGGCGTCAGCCACCATACAGGCGCAGTGCAGTGGTTTCAGGGTGCCGTGCATGCAGTTCACGTCTGCACCCTGCGAGAAGACAGGAAACCACAGCCGGGATCAGCAAACCCACCCGTTCTTGGCCCTTTTCCACCCCCAAGCCAGCACCTGATGCGCCTTGATTTGCATCGTTAGAAAAGGTTTATTAATAGATATCCGGCGTAGCGCTCCCACACGCGCCCTGGGGTTGTGTTTTCAGGCTGGGCACCACGGTTGCACAGAGCTCCCCGCCGGGCAGAAGCGCCTGACAGTCTGTGTCCCTGCTCCCAGCCTTGATTTTAATTAATTCATCGTCACTAAACGATGCCTGAAGAAACCTGGGTGCCGCAGGGGTCTGGCACAACCCGTGCAGATGTTTGCTGTCCGCACAGCAGCTCTCCGCTCCAGCAGGATCACGAGGAACGGCTGGTGCGAGGCTGAAAGTGGGCACGGTGTGAAGGGGTTGGAAAGGCAAGCAGGGCGCTCAGTCCCCGGTAAATAAACCGGCAGCCGTTCAAGAGCCGCCGGCACACTGGGAGCATCCCCTGGTGGGAGGCAGCCCCGGGCCGAACCCGGGGGCTTGTCAGCTTTGAAAGGGCATCTCCGAGGAGGGCTGAGACGCTCGGTGGAGCCGTCGCCACCCGAAATAGCTCAGCAGCTGCCCGCATCAGGCGGGCTTAGCCAGGGCTCTCCACTGCCCGTAAGAGCGACCCGGGCTGAGGCGAAGCTCCCAGACCCCCATGGCGCGGGGCCAAGAGCGGGCCCAGCCGCAAGAGCCTCACCCCGACGGGCGCCCAAGCAATGGAGAGCGATGCCCACAGCCCAGACCGGCCCGGCCCTCCAGCCGCGAAACGGGGGCGCAAACCCTCCCGCAGCACCGGGGCACCCCGCTGGCTCACGGAGCGGGTGTCCCACCTCGGCCCCCTCCCCTACAAACCCGCTGTTTCCTTCCCGAACGCTTCGCAGCGCCCCAGGGCCGGGCCGGGCCAGGCCGGGCGGGTTCCCGGAGGCGGCGGCTCACCCTGCCGATGAGATCCTCCACGTTGTCCCGCGGGAAGGAGCGGATGGCGGCGATGGTGCGGATGAGCCGCTCCGACAGCGAGTACTTGCTCTGGATGCTCTGCATGATGTACCACATAGTGCGGGCCGGCCGGCCGCCGCCTCCGCATGCCCCGGGCGGCCCCGACGAGCCCCCGGCGCCGGGCCCTGACGGGCCCCCCCGCTACGGTAGGGCTGGGGGGAGCGGGGAGAGCTGCTCGGGCCGCGCCGAGCGCCGCGGGGAGAATCCGGGAGGAATCCGGGAGGATCCCGGGGGGGTCCCGGAGGATCCCGGGGGTCCGCGCCGTCCCAGCGCGGCTGCTCCAGGCCCAGCGGGAGGCGGAAACCACCGCCACCCGGAAGTGATGGGCATGCGCAGCGACGCATGCGCAGGAAGAGGCCACGCCCCCCGCCCACCTCTCCGCCAATCCGACTCCCGGCTTCCCTCGAGGCTCCGCCTCCTCCCGGCTTTTCAGCCCCCCCGGAGATCCCGCCCCCCGCTCTTTGCTCTCCTCCAATCGCCATGCGCTCCCGACAGCAATCCCCGCCCCTCTCCCGGCTCTCCACCAATCCGCCCTCTCCCTGCGCACCCGCTGGGTTCCGGTGGCCCCAACTGGGAGCACTGGGGGGCCCCTGGGGACCCCCCCCGGCCCCGGCGTCACCATGGCAACGGGGCCTGGCGCACCCCAGAGCGCCCTGGGCCAGGCCCGCAGGTGCCACCTCAGGGTGTCAGTGGGTGGGTGACACCGGGGTGTCCCTGTGAGGGTGACACTGGGGTGTCAGCACGCTGGGGGACACCGGGGTGTCCCTGTGAGGGTGACACTGGGGTGTCAGCACGCTGGGGGACACCGGGGTGTCCCTGTGAGGGTGACACTGGGGTGTCAGCGTGCTGGGGGACACCGGGGTGTCCCTACACTGGGTGACACCGGGGTGTCAGCGTGCTGTGTGACACCGGGGTGTCCCTACACTGGGTGACACCGGGGTGTCAGTGGGAGGGTGACACCGGGGTGTCAGCGTGCTGTGTGACACCGGGGTGTCCCTACACTGGGTGACACTGGGGTGTCAGTGGGAGGGTGACACCAGGGTGTCCCTATACCGGGTGACACCATGGTGTCACCATGCTGGGTGACACTGGGGTGTCCCTACACTGGGTGACACCAGGATGTCACCATGCTGGGTGACACCGGGGTGTCCCTATACCGGGTGACACCATGGTGTCACCATGATGGGTGACCCTGGGGTGTCCCTACACTGGGTGATACCAGGGTGTCACTGTGCTGGGTGACACTGGGGTGTCCCTGTGAGGGTGACACTGGGCTGTCCCTGCACTGCAACACACTGGGGCATCACTGTGGGGATGAGGCTGGGGTGTTTGTCTGACTGTTGGGGACAGTCGGACAGTGGCTGAGCTGGGGGCAGGTCTGTGCCCGGGTGTGACAACTCCTCCTGCCTCACACACCTGAGCAAGCTGTCACCACAGCCTGGCCCTGTCACACGGGCTGGCTCAGCAGCCTGAGGGGTGACAGCCCAGCCCAGGGGTGACACAGCACCCCGACACGGTGACAACTGGGCTTGGGGGGTGACCCAAAACCCTGAAAGGGTGACAACCCAGCCCAGGGGTGACCCAGCAGCCTGATGGGTGACAGCCAAGCTCGGGGAGTGACCCAGCACCCTGACACGGTGACAGCCCAGCATGGGGGTGACCCAACACCCCAGCATGATGACAGCTGGGCTTGGGGTGACCCAGCACCCTGAAAGGGTGACAGCCAAGCTCCAGGGGTCACCCAGCACCCCAACAGCTAGCCTGAGGGTGACCCGACAGCCTGATTGGTGACAGCCGAGCTCAGGGGGTGACCCAGCACCCTAACACGGTGACACCCTGACCAGGTGACACTGGGACTGACACCCCCAAACCTATTCCCCGGGGCAGGGGGGGGACACCGAGCCGCCTGTGCCGTGGCACCAAACCCCCCGCAGTGACGCGGTTCATGCCGCCACCAGTTCAAACCAGTGACTCCCAGTCTGGCACAGCCAACAGCCGCCGGGCCCAACCCTCGCTCGGGGCGGGAAGGGTTAAAACCATAGAGCTGAGCGGGTGGGAGCTGGGGGTCCCTCCTGCCCGGGGGGGTCCCCAAAGAGGGGGGGGCACTGGGTGCCCCCGTCTCCCTCCTGTGTCCCCCCCCACGGGGCTCCATCCAGCTGCCAACATCTGGTTGAATTGGGGTGCTGGGGGGGGGCACTGACACCCCCCCATTCTGCCCTGGGCCCCCCCTCCAGCTGCAAGCGCCCGGTGGGGTGTTTTGGGGGGGCACGGGGGGAGCCGTGTCCCTTATCCCCCCCCCAGCTGCCAACATCTGGTGCCAGGCAGGATGGGGGGGGGGCAAAAGCCCCCCCCAACCC
>VYZW01038673.1:14311-24743 GCA_013401315.1 Balaeniceps rex | reverse complement strand
CCTTCCAACCCAAAGCATTCTATGATTCTGTGATTCCAGCCTGCCCTTGTAAACTAACCAAAACTGCTTGCCTTCTTAAATTGATTTACTGTACTTAGACCCTTTATACTTTGCACTGCACATTATTGAAGACAAAAGTGTTAAAAACGGAAAAGAGGGATGCTGAACTCACCTTACCTTTATTTTGTGTTATGTTACTTATTGTAAGGTGTAACAGTGCACGGTATAGAAACACAGAATGATGTCTTTAGTCAATCTTTCAGTAGTTCTGAAACTATTTTTTTATCTAAATAGGTTTGTGATGAGATATATACAATAATTCTCTTTCACAGAAAACTCAGAAATTTTTGACATTTCATTCCCAGAGTGAAGGGGATGAAGGCACATTCAAAATTTTAAAGATTTTTGGGAACTGGGATTTTCATTCTCTGATCAGAGTTTCTCACTCTCCCTTTCTATTATTTTTAATTTGTGTGTGTATTGCAGATTTCCAATATAGGACTCAGGTAAGGTCTTTTCTCAAGCAAAAGGCAAATACATGCTTCTAGTCTTAGAAGTAGACCTGACAGTGGGAGTTTCCTTCTTGCTCTGAGTAGGAGCTAAACTGGTCCTGTCCTTAGCTGTCAGAGTGCAATGGGACACATTAAGTTAGAGGAGCCTCTGGAGCACCTCACTGTATCAATTCCAGAGGTTTTTACTCCCAGCTTTCTCTGCAACTCTCTGCTACGAGTTGCTTCCTCCTAACAGAGGCAGCAGAATGGGTGATATTACCATTGCAGTCTTGGGACCCATTGTGCACCTCCATCTGTTGCTTTGGCTGAGAGTGCATACTCAGGGCAATGCCTTTGGTTTGCTGCACAACGTATTTGGAGAAGTGGTGGGGGGAGCCTGGATGCTTGTACAGAAAAAAAAGCTACAACTTCTCTTCCTCAGAGCTGTTTTAAAGTTCTTACAACAAGAAGCAGCCAACACAAGATAGTACCTCACGCCTGCTTTCTCCTTTGAATTCTATGTAAGACAGCTTACAACAACGTCCCAACATAATAAGCTGGGTGATTGTGGGGAATTTGTGTCTCTAATAGAGTGATCGAGGTGAAAAGGGACCTCTGGACACCTTTTGTCCAGCTCTCCTGCTCCAAACATAAATTACTTCAACATGAGATTAGGTTGATCAGGGCCTTGTCCAGCCAAGTGCTGAAGATCCCCAAGGATGGAGACACCACTCTCTCTCCCTCTCTGGGCCATTTCCCAGGGCTGCACCACTCTCAATGTTATTTTTTTTTTTCCCCCCTGTATAGCATGATCATACTGAGGTATGAATCAGTTTGTGCCTGTAGCTGTTTGCACTGTGTCATTCCCACCACTTTTCTTATAAATGAATGCCAGAGAGTTAGCCACCTTGAAAGTTTTATCCTGGCTGCATAAACTGTGAAACAGAGAAAAAAAAAAAATCATGGTGCCCTAGGATGCAGTCTGAGCAATATCCTTGATCTTTCACTGTCCTGGCAAATCATTTGTCTGGACAGTCTCTTTATAGAATGCTCTATTACAGACAAATCCCATAAAGTATATTTATTATATCAACAGAATGCTATCTTCCTACCAACACTTTTCAGATGCTTAGGTACACTTAACTTGTTATAAAGCAATAAATGTGCTTTAGCACCTTCATATCCTTTGATAGTTCTCCCTCTATGCAAGCTCCTTGTTACCAAAGGATGAGAAATAGGAATAGCTTGTGAGACTTCTGCTGAAGTGGGAAGGGGTCTACTAAGTTCGGTACTTATCAGCCCAAATTCCCATGCATTTCTCAGACTCTGTTGGTCACAGGCATTTTTGTTTCTTCAGGTTTCCTATGTATGAAGAAGTTTCTCTAATGAAATCCACCCAACAGTTTTTGTTATTAGCTCTGCAAGAACTTCACTGAAGCTCGGAAAAAAATCCAGCTGAGGTGAGTAGAAGAGCTTGTGCTAGTGACAGTGATCACGATGGGTAGGTGGGGATCAAAATATTTTAACTGACAGATTTTAGCCATTTGATGAACAGAAAAGTTTGGAGATTTTAGTAATGAATTCTACCCTTTTCTTGCATGGGTACCTGTTTTCCTCAAGAAAGGCATTAGCAGTAAAGGTTGGTGTCCTGGTTTCAGCTAGGAGAGAGTTAATTTTTCTTCCTAGTAGCTAGCATAGTGCTGTGTTTTGGATTTAGTGTAAGAAGAATGCTGATAACACACTAATGTTTTAGTTGTTGCTAGGTAGTGCTTAGACTAGTCAAGGACTTTCTTTTTCAGCTTCCCATGCTCTGCCAGATGCACGAGAAACTGGAAGGGGGCACAGCCAAGATAGTTGATCCAAACTGACCAAAGGGCTATTCCATACCATATGACATCGTGCTCAGTATATAAACTGGGGGCAGTTGGCCAGGAGGCAGTGATCGCTGCTCAGAGACTGGCTGGGCGTTCGTCGGCAGGTGGTGAACAGTTGCATCACTTGTTATTCTATACCATCTACGTCATGCACAGGTCCACTCTTTCCAATACATTCCAATTAATCACCACAATTGGGATCTGACGACATCCATCTTGCCATTTTATTCCCAGAAACTGGATCTCCTGTGCAGGTCCCTTGACTTCACTTTGTTTTATGGCAAAACCAGCCTTTAGAAGGATTTGAACTATTTTCTCCCCCTTCTCAAAAACTTCTTCTGCTGTATCACCCCACATGATGATGTCATCAATATACTGCAGATGTTCTGGAGCTTCACCCTGTTCCAGTGCAGTCTGGATCAGTCCATGGCAAATGGTAGGTCTGTGTTTCCACCCCTGGGGCAGTCGGTTCCAGGTGTACTGAACACCCCTCCAAGTAAAAGCAAACTGTGGCCTGCACTCTGCTGCCAAAGGAATTGAGAAAAATGCATTAGCAATATCAATAGTGGCATACCACTTGGCTGCCTTTGACTCCAGTTCGTATTGAGGTTCTAGCATGTCCGGCACNGTCCAGATCCACCTGAGCCACTTCAATCTTGGCAGCCTGATCCACCTGCTGGTTGTTTTGATGTTCTTCAGTAGCCCGACTCCTGGGTACGTGAGCATCTACGTGACGTACTTTTACAACCAGCAGGTGGATCAGGCTGCTAAGATTGAAGTGGCTCAGGTGGATCCGGACTGGCAACATAAGGGTGAATTATTTATAGCTCGGTGGGCCCATGACACCTCAGGCCATCAAGGAAGAGATGCAACATATAGATGGGCTCATGATCGAGGGGTGGACTTAACCAGGACAGTATCCACAATTAGTCAGCAGAGGAAAAGAAACTAACGAGTATTCCCTCACTAACTGCGAGTGAAGAGGGAAGAGCCCAGCACCAAATCCCCACCCCGCGGTGGGGCGCAGGACATGTGGCGTACAGAAGCCCCTCTCCCCGGCAGCGCTCTTGGGGGACCCAAGGCCTTGTGATCGAGGCTGCAGCCTGCAGACGGTGTGAGGCTGCTAGCGGCCCCCCCGGCACGCTGGGCCCGGGGCTTCTTGGAGTCAGGTTGCTTGGGAATGCGGTCCAAAGTGGGTGGTAAACTCCATCTAAGGCTAAATACTAGAGCTGGGACTTGAAGCAGAGGAGAGAAAGAAAGAAAATGCAAGTTTACAGGAATAAAAAAAAAGTGATGCAACCACTCACCACCTGCCGACCGACGCCCAGCCAGTCCCCGAGCAGCAATTGCTGCCCCCGGCCAACTCCCCCCAGTTTATATACTGAGCATGACATCATATAGTATGGAATAGCCCTTTGGCCAGTTTGGATCATCTATCTTGGCTGTGCCCCCTCCCAGTTTCTCGTGCATCTGGCAGAGCATGGGAAGCTGAAAAAGAAAGTCCTTGACTATTCTAAGCACTGCTTAGCAACAACTAAAACATCAGTGTGTTATCAGCATTCTTCTTACACTAAATCCAAAACACAGCACTATGCTAGCTACTAGGAAGAAAAATTAACTCTCTCCTAGCTGAAACCAGGACAGTTGGCTAGAGCTCATGCATCAATGAGCCAGATGCCAAAATGTCTAGATGGACTCCAGAACCAGTAGCAGACTGAGGAAAGATTCCTCTTTCAATCCAGAAGATCCAGGCCATCCATGCTGTGCCACTGGTCTAGCTGATTGACACAGTGAGAGGTTTTTCGATAGCAGAGGCAAGCATTCCAATTCAGATGTATTTGAGTAGTTATGCAGCATGCTTCTATACATATTCAAGTTTTTGCTTTTTGTACTTCATGTTTGGAAGTGGTGAATGGCTGTACTTCTTACCTACTCTGTGATCATTTTTTTCCTGTGAATTTTCATTTAAAGTAATTGATGCACTGACCACTGGGGTATTTCTGTAGTAATTTAAATGAAGTGATTTTTTTCCAGTCATGTGGCCTTTGAGACCAAGGAGCTGATAGATCTCATGGTCTCAAATACCATGTTTATTCTAAAATTAGAGTGGAAAACAAGCTGCCCTAGAGTTATAAAATCCCAGCCGGTTTTTTATCACAGAATGAACACAGAATCATCAGTCCAGCCTACTCAAATAAACATCTCTGTGAAACTACTATACAAAGCTGTATAGTACTATCCAGCAAACTGGTTCCTGTGCTTAACAAGAAGCCTTTAATGATTTGGCCATTTGACCTTAAAACTTTTGTCAGCAAATAAATGTATTATTGCTTTAAAAAATACTTCAGTGAAATACAAACTGTTAGATTGTTCTTGGGTTTTCACAAAATTATTGCTCCTGCTTTAATTGGAGATCATTATAAAAACAGTTAATTTCAAATAAAAATAAACTTAGGTAAAAGATCTCTTTTAAATAAAAATCCAATTTCTGTGTGTACCTTAATCTTCTGTGTTCATTCCATTTTGCCATTAAGCTCCTTTATCCACACAAGTTCCTTTGCTCTTAAACAACGCTGCTGGTTTCAGAGAGACAAATCAAGTATTAAAGAACTACCTAAAAAAATATACATGTATCCAGAATACGTTCTTTGAAATAAGACCAATAATTTTGTATGTGAAGCTGAAATTAAGCAAATGGGACTAACACTGGAATGAGTATCTTGAAATAAAGGGTCTAATTCTGAAATGAAGACTTCCTTTAAGTGATGTTTATACTTGTAAATTCAGATTCGACATGGCACCATGGGATTCACTGGGGCTGCTCAGCAATGAGAGCACTAAACAGAGGAAGCAGTAGTGAAATTGAGAGGTAGTCAATGAGAAGAGAGGTAGTTAATATAGCAGAAGAAAATTTGGGGTACTTAGGAAGGGAAGGTAGATAAAAGGAAAGTCAGGGAAAGTGGAGACTTATCATCCCACTTTCCTCAGAAAAAGTAAGGCTGTGTTTGGAAACGGAGCCAGAAACAGCTGCAACAATCCTGAAACTGTTTATGTATTACATGAAGAAGGTGTATTACAGCAAGAAAAACAATGTAACTTGCCCTTTTCACCCCCCTCCCTTTTTCACCTCCCTGCAGAGCTTCTCCATGGAGCTTGCCACAGTCCTTGGGCTGCCTTTGCTCTTCCTCAGAGCTGCTCTTCCTCTTGCAGCTTCCTCCACACAAAACCACCCTAAATGCACACATGGTGGGAAGGGAGTAACTCCTAAATATGTAGCTGACTTTCTCTGTATGTAGTAAGAGAAGCTGCAAGCAGTAAAACATAGCAGCCATTCTTCTCACCCTGCCTGGAGCATTTATGTAGTGAAGAGCTGGCAGGTGTCACATTATTCAGCTTACAAGACTTTCCAGGTATAAATAATGGTCATTCTTTTCTCTGTGCTACATGAGAGTCAGTGTTCATTTCCCAAGGCCCACGTTCTTCTCTTATTGCTTTCACATGGGGTATTCCCACTGCTTGGCTCCTGGAGAAAGTTGTCTGATGAGCCGTATTAGGGCTGTAGGACTCCATGCAACAGAGGTCCCCTCCTGAAATAGTTACAGAAAAATTGAGTTCTTTCCTCCTAGTCTGAATGCAACACAGAAGAATCACTGTCCAGGAGGATCAGGACACAGTGTGTGTAAACCCCAGAGAGAGCTCAGCAAGAGACACAAGAAGAGAGGGATTACAAGAAGAATTAAGAGCAATAGCAAAATATCTCACCCAGCATAACAAACAAATTCATTTTAGTTGAAAGAATGGTGCTCTGGCCTGCAAGAGTCAGGTTTACCTGCCCTCTCCAATACTGTGAAAATTTGTATTAGAGGCATCATTCCTGGCCATATCAGTATAGCTGTGGTGAATGACATCAGGCAGGAGAGATAGTGACAACCTATCCCATTGAAATTTTGCTGACAGCCTACAGGAATTGCAGCGCAGAGACAATTTGTCCATTAACATCATTGGTTACTCATTTCTTCTCTCAGAGGGAGTAGACTCATATAGCAAGAAAAACACGATCTCTACCAACACAAGCTTTTCTGAGTGCAGAAGTCCATAATGGTGGCTCAGAAGTACTGGGGTGAAAGGTCCATTGTCAGTTCTCTGGCTCCCATTCATATTCCTTATTTCTTGTCCCACTTGCTTACAACCCTGTTCTGGATGCAATTTAATTGTGTTTACTTTATTGAATGGCTTTGAAAAGCTAAACAGATGTCACCTTTACAGCTAAGTGAGGAGTTCTGAACAGGAAGGAAAACTTTAAATTTGCCTTGTCACTTGGTTTACAGTGTTTATCCCAGCCCTACTACCCTTGTCCTTCCTGCCACAGGTTTCCTTGTTTTTGCTTTAAGCAGAAAGGCATTCAAAAGCTCATAAAGAGGAAAGGGTCTGTGCTTGATGAGCTGATTGTAAAGAATTTGCAGTACCCTCCACAAAACTCTTGCATTCAACCTGTGTCAGGGCTATGGGCAGGGTTCAATAGAGCAAAAAAAGAAATAAACAGAAAATCTCAAGCTTGCTTCAGCTTAAGGACTTATCCTGCAGGCTATTTAAAGGCCAATGTTTGCAAGTTACTCATTTCAGAAGTCGGGTTTTAGAGATTCACAAAGACAATTGTATTCACTATTTTCTAATCCAGAAAATCAAGAGGTTATTCATGTTTTTAAAATACTTGTTCATCTCTCTGTGAATCAGACCGCTGGATTTTGCAGTGCTTATCCTTGCCTAGTGGGAGAATCAACATATTATAAAATCTAGAAGGTGGATTGAATTATATTAAATGGATTCTCCTCTGAAAACAGATGTTTCAAGAACTTTTTTGGCCTATCTCCCAGCTTCAGACAAATAAGAATTCTCATCTAGGGATGCCAAACTTACCCTATGAAGGAGACGTTCAAAACTCTAAAAAATTGCTTTTTTGGGAACTTTGGCAGCAGTGGAAAAAATATGGGGTGGTGTTTGCTGTGTAAGATTATTAAGTGTTAGTGATTGACTTGAGAATCCAAAGCAAATACAAAAAATATTCATTTGTTGCCAGGGAAAACATCTCTTTGAAATAACTGTACTGTACTCACAAACCTTAGGAAGCAGGAGGGTATTCCCTGACTAGAGACTATTCTTCTGATTATGTTTTGCTAAGCCAAGAGATACCAAAAATTAAAAGGTGAGAGTTTTAGGGCTCCTGGAGCAGCCAGTAGGCTAGCATGGAAGAGGCTTGTACTCCCTGGCACCTCATCCAAAGAGGTCCTATAAATAATAACATTTAGGTAGGGCCCCATGGCTGAAGTTGAAATGCAAAAAATGAGCTGCAACATGCCATTTTTTTGTGTGTTTCTTGATATTTGCAGAATTGGAGACCATTTGTAGATATTCCCTTTTCTTCTACATCAGATCTATGAGGAGGAAGTATTATTCTTTCATGTACTTTTTATGGTGCGTACTTTTCAGAGACAGGATGTGTGGTAACTTGGATTGAAGCTAGTTCATGTCCTACAGCTGAAAAATAGAGGATATCTGAGATTCCTTTAGTCAAAGAAACGTGCAGCAATGCCAGCCACCTTTTAAAGCTTTTCAAACAATTTTCAAACAATTCCTTCAGTACTTTGTCCCATTGTGACTCGTTAATACTTGGGAGACATTGGCTGTAGATACTATGAAAATGTCATCTTCATTGCCTTCCCAAAGCTTTCCTTTATTGTAACACCCATGAAAAAATCTGAAATCACCTGAAACAATCTGAACAAAAATAAAATTTGAAACACTGAAGTAGCTGGTATGCTCAGCTCCCCACTTACACTACTATTGTCTCCCTGTTTCCTTGTGCTCACCCACCAATCTGTATTTTCCTTTTATCTGCCTTCTACTGTAAACCAATTAGAAGAGGTAACTTCTTCTGATGTGTTGTCCAATTGGTGTCCACTAGGCACCCTATCCATGGCCAGGGATCCAAGTGTTTCAGTACTATGAATAAACATAATTGAAATATCTCTGCAGATATTTTTTCAGGTCTCCCACAAAATATGTATGGTGGTAAGGGACAGTCCAGAAATAATGAGAAAAAACTCTCTGTGTCTTCTATACTATTATCTCATGGCAGCTAGCAAGCACTGGATTGAGCTAAGGAGAAGACCCCATCATTTTCCTTTTGCTTTTCATTTTGAAGTTAAAATTGGAAACTTCTGGGCTACACAGAGCTTTTCTCAGCTTTGTAGCTGGATGCCCAAGTAGCTTGTGATACTGTCTCATAGTGCAGAGGACTTTCACCTATGTGTACTCTCGTCTCTTCACTTCATGCATTTCTCCTTTCTGTCCAAAATGTTGCTAATGCTTTAGTCCAGTAGGTAAATACAGCCCTGATCTGGCAGGGATTAACAGATAGCTACATACTTTGAAGGAAAAATACCTCCTTAGGACTTCCATCTCACCATTGATGAAACCTTGATCATGCACCATGAATAGATTTAGCAGATCTTTCTAGACCCAGGCCCAGAGAGCACAATTGTGCCCACCCTCCTGCAGGTTTTTCTGTGGAAGTCATCCATTTTTTTCACCTGAGAGCTGGTCAATGTGATCTGTCCAGATGGGACACAACCTTGACACTGTTCTTGAAATCTGGATTGTCAAAACATGGATTTGATGGGTCAAGGATGCTCAGGACCTGTTCATATGATTGCTAAGATGGGCAGTGCAGAAATAATCCAACACATTCCAGGTAGGTTGAATTTCACCACACACCCCATGCAGTCAAACAGCACATGCTCAATGCCTATTTGTCCTAGATTTCTACCATTCCTACTGCAACTGGGCTACCAGCTATCTGTAAAGTCCAGACCAGTGCACCACACTGATCATAGGAGTATTAATATTAAAGCCCTGTAGTCCTCCTTGGTAAAGCTTCACTGTACAATATGCTTTGGTAATGTCTGGAATTGGCAAAACTCATGCTTTGCACGCTTCTCTGTTGCACAAATAAATCCATCAGGCACCTAGGGAGCCTTACACTTTGTTTATTCTCTCAGGGGAAAACTGACAAGCAGATCAAACAGGGGGCTGTATGAACTTGTTCTTCTAATGCAGAGACAAGGTACTCAGCTAACATTTGTGTTATGCCTTTCTTACTGTTTAAAAATATTTGGGAAAGAAGAGAAAAACAAGCTTGCTTAGTCTGCAAAAAATCAGAGCTGAAGTTAGATACAAGGTCAGACTAAATTCCAGTGGTAAAATTTATGTTGGCAAAAATAAAAAAGCTAGTCCAAGGAAAGAATTGGCGATTTTTCCCCCTCTGTATAATACAGTTTTGTTGAAACTAAAAATGCTTGTGAATTTGTAAAAAAATTAATGAACCCAAATCAGGGTTGGTTTTTTTTTTTGAATACTTTATTCAAAGTTTTTCACTTCTTTCTAAATTCTCTAATTCATTTACCATCACATTTCAATTTTTAGGTATTATGAAATACATATTATCAAATGTTACACAATTATCACATATTATCAAATGTATCGGGTCTGGCTGGGATGGAGTTAACTTTCCTTATAGTGTCCTCATAGTCCTGTGCTTTGTATTTGCAGCTAGAACAGTACTGATAACGCACCAATGTTTTGGTTACTGCTGAGCAGTGCTCACAGCATTGAGGCTGTTTCTCCAACCCCTCCCCCTCACCAAAGCCCAGCAGGCTGGGGGTGGGCAAGAGGTTGGGAGGGGGCATAGCCAAGACAGCTGACCTAAACTGACCAAAGGGATATTCCATACCATATGACCATATGACTCAGCAATAAAAGTTAAGAGAAAGGAGGAAGAGGAGGGGCATTTGTTATTAAGACATTTGTCTTCTGGAGCAACAGCTACTGTGGCCCTACTTCCCAGGCAGTGGTGGGACATCACCGGCTTGATGGGAAGTAAAGAATAAAATCTTTTTGTTTTCCCTTGCTTCCACATGCGGCCTTTGATTTTCTTTATTAAACTGCTTTTATCTTGACCCATGAGTTTTTAATTTCTCTCACATATTCTCACTCTTCTCTCCAAGCTGC
>VYZW01038673.1:0-14262 GCA_013401315.1 Balaeniceps rex | reverse complement strand
TTCTGGTGTCTTCTCACAGAAGCCAACCCTGTACCCCCCCGCCACTACCAAAACCTTGCCATGTAAACCCAATACACATGTATTTCACTCTTTTTTACTTGGTTTGATATAAACATAAATTGATACCTACAGAACAAAAAGGATGCTTTTAACATCCAATTCAGGGTTTCTGTTCTGTCGAAAAATTTGAAATCCATTTGAGTTATATATCTTGAGAACTGTTACTAATTCTTAGCCAGCTGTAATAAAGGCAGTTAATAGTTTACTGGCTCAAACTCCAATCCTTACAAATTTGCTGAGTTGTCATGGTTGCTGACTCATACATGTTTCCCAATGAGATTTTTTTTCAGATACTAGTCACCAAACTGAAGTGTTGCAATTAAACCTGAAAGCTTACATGAAACACATAAAAAAATTCAAAGACAATATATGAAAGTTATCTTTATTTTAAGATAACTTTCTTTGACTTTCAGGCTTGGAAAAACAATAACTGGAACAGCAAATTCTCTAAAAAATTATTGTGCTATTGGTAAGCCAATTCCTGCATGAATTAAGAAATACCTCACCTTCAAGCCTCGTAATTTGTCCTCATTTGGGGGATATGGTATGTTAATTGTGTCTTCCGGGTGCGGAGAGGTTGCTGGTTTTGTTGCTTCTCTTCCCAAACTGTGAGTGTGAAATAAAATCCAGATAACACAATTCGTGTCTTTCAATTAACATTCCTTTCTTGATTTTTTCCAGTTTTCTCTGCAGCCATGAGGAATCAAAAAGGAATATTTCCTCCAAGACAAAGGTTGAGATCCTCACACAACTATGTGGTATAAAAGGGCTCTAATGGCACACCTATATAAAATGAGATTTGTAGGAATGTCTAAATAGCAGACAACACTGGCATTGAAAGAAGGATTTCACAGGACAAATGATTCAAAATTTGGGTGCTTAAGGTTAGGATCTGAGCTCCCATCAGCTTCACTGGGGCCCAAACAACTTCTGACAATCCGGTCACCTTTATAGTCACCTCTGGCTACTGCACGTTGGGTACACATTGAAATCTATGAAAAGACAGACAGAGGTATATGGGCATAAGTCTCTGAAAAGAAAGCTTGACTTTAAGAAGGGAATTTTGAGAAAGGGCACATCAAGAACATCACAGAAGGAAGATAAGAGAGGGGTTTTTAAAAGAGCAGAGAAAAAGAAGAGGAAAGTAGCTACTGAGGCCAGCAGAGGGAAAGGTCATTTGCAAACAGTCACAGGCTGAGGTGCTGGGCATGAGTTGAATACAGCTGTTGTCTGTGTGTTTGTGTATGTACTCCTTGTCCAACACAATAAGACCATACACTCCTTCCCTCACAGTGCTGCCAAAATTACCTAAAAATTTTTTTGGCTGCTGCTGTTTGAGCATGCTGAACCCTGTTTTGTGTACCCAAAATAACCCAAATCTCCAGGACAAAACCAGTGAAAAAGGTTCAACTGACAAAGAAATTAGTTTTTTAGAAACTGCGACTTGAGTCATCTACAGCAATCAAGCTTGGTCTTTGTCATCTCAGAAGGTTTGCACAGAACTTTTCGTGTAATTCCTCTGTACTCCACAAGAGTATTCATCTCTGGTTTGGAGATGGTTTTTTAGCATTTTTCCGTATTGTCTGAAAACCTGTTATGTTCTGTAACAGCAGAAGTCTTTAAAGCTTCAGAACTTCATTAACAAAGAGGATCTTTTCTGTAGAAGCTCTATATTAAGCACTCTTTCCTTTTGCCTGGAATTGTATTGGTGCTCTGCCCTATTTTATCCCAGCTGCATAGGAGATAAATACACAAGTAGGAGCTAAGCATGCCAGGCCATCCTTTATGGCAGGATTTAGTGCTTTAAAAAGCTCATTTATCATGGTTAATCTTGTTAGGTGGAATGTAGTGCTTGTGCTCAGTAAGTTTTGCCATACTGTATGTCTGGTGTGGTCCAGGGGCTCAGTGTGGCTCAGCGTGACTCTGCATTTGTTTTGTTGAACATGCTGGAGTGAAGAGCCATGTGAAAATGCCAGCTTCCCTGAGTCCTGGGCCATCATTTCTATGGGTTTTGGTACACAGCTGGCCTGAAAGTGAACTTGAGTTATGGTGCTAGACAGGTAAGCAACCTGTCTTTGAAAGGTATCATTTTCAGTAGATAGTATCAAACGTGTGGATGGACGAAGCCACAGTCTTTCTAGACCAGGTGGCTGTTGGGAAAACAGCGTTTTTGCAAAACACTTTAATCAATGCATACTGAAATAGTATTCTCAGTTCTTGTTTTACAGCATGTTTCTCTGTCTCCCTTGCTTGTAGCTCCACTTCAGGGATATTTGAGCCTGACAGCTGAGCTTTTTGTGGTTTTTTTCCACTTTTTTGCCCCCCTGTGAAATTCCAACAAACTGGTTTCAAAGAAAGGCATCTGTTACCTTCAGTGCAGAGCTGTCAAGAAGCAAAGTAACTGCTATTCTGTGCCTTTGGAATAGTTTTTCTTTGGCTTATTTGCAACTTTTATGAGTCAGGATAAGGGACTTGCCACATCCCAGCTGTTCATAAGCTTCCTATTTCTTCTGCTGTGAGATTAGTTGAAATAAATAAATGTAAAACAAACTCAGCCTGACTGCAGAGGAATATACACAACAGAAATAGGAGCTGCACTGTCATGCAATGCCTGATTGTTCACAATATCATTTCTCGTTGTAGACATAATTAACTGGGAATATACCGAAATGTTGGCAGGGCTGGACAAAGTGAGGTCATTAAAACTTTTCTATTTTACCAAAGGAAGTTAACATACCAGCATTGGCACACATGTATCAAATTTTTCACTCAGATTGAATTAAAAAGTTGATTTGCTTTACAGTTTTCAATGCAGAAACTGAAATGTATTTTTCATTTGAAATTTTTTTTACTTAGATACAGAGAATTGCTAGCTGTGCTTCATGTTTCACGTAGCCAGTCTGTGGAGAGCGTCTGGTTCATCTGTTGGGGCTTATGGTTCTAAGTGTAAAATTTTTTGTGGCAGGAAATATCATTTGTACAGCACCTTGTACAACAGAGACTGTTCTCTATGCCTGGAGTTGTTGAATGTGGCAGCAAAATAAATGTATAAATGTTCAAGTTGTTCATAGGAGATGTGTGCAGTGCAGCACCTTATGAGGATGATATTCCACCCTGACTCTGCTGTGTTCAGCCTTTCTTCTACCCTCTGCAGGGTTTAACACTTGCTTTCAGGCTCCTTCATCCACCTTCCCCATTATTCCAGGTACTGAATAAACTCCTGCATCCTCCTCTGCCACTCAGGGAAGGCCTGCAAAGGTAGTGAGCACTTTCATGGAACAGCTGAGAAAAGTGATTTCTTTTTCTGAACCCTGCTGTCCTTCACATCGCAAAGGTAGAGAAAAGATTGCTGTAGGTGTTGTCCTACTTGTCATATTTTGGCCACTTTCTTGGGCAAATTGAAGACTGAATTGGAAACATTGAGACCTAAAAGAAAGAGCAATAGCTGGGTGAAATCTTCTCCAGCTCTGGCATGAGTGTTGAAGGAGATCTGATGGTGGTGTTGCTATTATAGCAGGGAACCTTTCCCATCCTATTTGATTCCAGATGTCCTGTCTCATTGTTGGGTTACATTACCTTGAGAAGGGGTCCTCGCTTTTACTGTCATATCTATTTCTCCTGTGACTTCCTTATGCATCAGGTTCCAGGAGAACTAGTGGAAGATTTTGTCCAGAGGGTCTTTGACACATTTTAATCTCCAAAATATCATCCTGGAATGAGGTATCTTTATCTGTTAATCCAGCCTCATGCTGGATTGTGTTGGATCACACAGCTGTGTGATCAAAGCAATGTCTCGATATGGTTTAGCAACGTGAGCCAACACCAGAACAGAGAGGAGCAATCTATATTTTTGAACTCTGTGTTTTGTAGTAAATTGAGAAGGAATGGCATCCTGCTGGTACCACTCTATCCCAATACAGCTGTCTTCCTCTGTGCCTACATTCCCTCTAGTCTTCAATTCACAGCCAGGAAAACATTTTGGTCTCTTTAGCTGTTTCCCAACCCTGTTCACTGTACTAATTCTGCCCTCCAGCAAGGAATACCAGGGAAAATTTACTTACTGAGTTTCATTTTATCTTTTCATAGCTCAGTTCCTTCTCATGGGAAGATCCTAGTCTCTGAGGCTAGAGGGAGCTCAGAGACAGTATGAAATTTCATCTGGGTTGGTGGATAAAAATCTAAATAGGTGGACAGAGCAAGGTTATTAAATTTTAGATAGGACAACAGTTCCTTTCTGCTGTGAAGTTAAAAGTAGCTCTAGATTTTCAGATAAGAAGCCAGACTTTTTTTTTTTTTTTAACTGCATCTGTTAGAAAGAGTGAAAAAGAAGTCTAACATTGCTGGAATTAAATTTTTTCCGGTGATTAATTTTCCCTCATACTGAAGTGACCTACAACAAGCTTTTGTTATTTTCAGGTGAAATGTTTGGATCTAAGGTTCTGGACTATTTAACAGTGAATAATTTCCAGCTCAAGTTCTAATCTGTTTTCACTAGTACAGGCAGTCTTAAACTTACCATCAAGGTATAAATGAGCAAACATTTCATTAAAAATGAAGAGGCTTATGACAATACCTATTCTCCCAAAAAGGAACCACCTCAGCTTTTCTAATAGCTGGTGACATCCATTAGCAGTTCTCTCAGAAATCGAAAACATTTTCCATCTGTTCATACATACTCATTACAAAGTAGTTAAGAGCCTGTGGGGTCACACAGGTGCATTTTTGCAAATTACAAAATATCAAAATGAGTTATTGAAGAAGCAGGGATGGCTTTGTAATAAGCAGCTAAACCTTCAGCTTTCTCTTTTCTCAGACACTGAAGACACCCCATTAGTTGAAACCTGTTTAGCCTGTAACCTTCCACATCATGACATTTTGAAACTCTGTGCTATACTTATCAGTTATCAGGGAAGGCGAGCCAGCTCTGCGAGGTTATGCTACTCTAACAAAGAGCAGAAATCAGCCTTATTCTCTGGCAGATAACATCACCAAGGCCAAGTGGTTAAGAGAACGCAAATAAAAATTGAGCATTTATATAGATAATGAGATCAGACAGGATTATATTAATAAGAAATAAACTTCGTTAATTTGTGCTTTCATGTTTTCATGCCTGAAGTGATCTCTAAGCAGGAAGCTTGGATTGGCCTTTCCTGTAGGAAAACATATTGGGTATGGACATTTCTAATAACTTCCTCTGGTCACCTGCTGTGAGATGATGGAAGGTTAGTGAAAGCCTGCTACACAGGGGTTTCTACAATGTCAAAGAAGGCTTGGTTGGAGACAGATAAACATGTCAAACCAAGTAAACACATTAACCTGTTGCAACTTAAATCTGTTTAGAGATGTTCCTCAAAAATGGATCTTGCGGGGGTTGGCTCCAGCACCATTTTATTCTATGCATGTTTCTCCACATAACTAACCTCTTGGTCAGGTCTCCAACTTGTACATATTTCTAACTGATTACTGAGTGCAAATTGAGAGTTACCATATTTTACATTGTTGGGTCTTAAACCCAACTCAGAGCTCTAAAACCCTCTGTTTTTGCTTTTCAGTTCAGTGATTGCCATGTGTCTTGGTCCTGTGTCATTGGTACTGGTCGTTTGTCTGCCTGTGATTTCTCATGGCTTGAGAGATCTGCATACCATGTGTTTTTATGCTGAAACCAGATTACCTTGCAAGTAATCTTTAACAAGGAATTTTTTCTTTGTTTCCTCTAATTAGTAATTTAGTCCAACATTCTTATAAATGCAGTTCTTTCAATTTCAAAGATTCTCATAGCATTTAACAAACCACAGTGCCATATTATGGCTTGCTACTTCACCGAATCACAGAATGGCTGAGGTTGGAAGGGAACTCTGGGGATCATCTGGTCCAACCCCCCAGCTCAAGCAGGGCCACCTAGAGCCAGTTGTCAAGGACCATGTCTAGATGGGGTTTTAATACCTCTAAGGAGGGAGACTCCACAACCTCTCTGGGCAACCTGTGTCAGTGCTCAGTCACCCTCCCAGTGAAAAAGTGTTTCCTGATGTTCAGGAGGAACCTCCTGTGTTTCAATTTCCACCCATTGTTTGTGGTTCTGTCACAGGGCACCACTGACGAGATATTGGCTCCATCCTCTTTGCACCATCCCTTCAGTATTTATATACATTAATAAGATCCCCCCTGAGCCTTCTCATCTCTTGGCTGAACAGTCCCCACTCTCTCAGCCCTTCCTCATAGGAGAGATCATAGAATCATACAGTACCTCAAATTAGAAGGGACCCATAAGGATCATCAAGTCCAACTTCCTGCTCCTCACAGGACTACCTAAAACTAAACCATACAACTAAGAGCATAGTACAGACACTCCTTGAACTCTGACAGGCTTGGTGCCGTGACCGCTTCCGTGGGGAGCCTGTTCCAGTGACCGACCACCCTCTCAGTGAAGAACCTTTTCCTAACATTCAATCTGAACTTCCCCTCATGCAGCTTCATTCCATTTCCACGTGTCCTATCGCTGATCACCAAAGAGAGATCAGCACCTCCCCTTCCACTGCCCCCCTTGAGGAAGTCGTAGGCTGAAATGAGGTCACCCCTCAGCTGAACAAACTAAGTGACCTCAGCCACTCCTCGTAACTCTTGCCCTCAAGGCTTTTCACCATCTTGGTTGCCCTCCTCTGGACACACTCTAAGAGTTTGATGTCCTTCTTAAATTGAGGCTCCCAAAACTGCACACAGTGCTCGAGGTGAGGCTGCACCAGTGCAGTGTAGAATGGGACAATCACCTCCCTCAACTGGCTAGCTATGCTGTGCTTTGTGCACCCCAGGACACGGTTGGCCCTTTTGGCTGCCAGGGCACACTGTTGACTCAACATTCAACTTGCCATCAACACAAACCCCCAGATCTCTTTCTGCAGGGCTGCTCTCCAACCTCTCATCCTCCAATTTGTACGTATAACCAGGATTACCCTGTCCCAGGTGCAGAATCTGGCACTTGCTCTTGTTAAATTTCATGTGATTGGTGATTGCCCAGCTCTCTAGTCTATCTAGATCTCTCTGTAAGGCCTCTCTGCCTTCAAGGGAGTCCACAGCTCCTCCTAATTTAGTATCGTTGGCAAACTTACTTAATGTACATTCAATACCTGCATCCAGATCATTTATAAAAACATCAGAGAGCACTGGCCCTAAAACTGAGCCTTGGGGCTGCCAGCCTGATGTAACCCCATTTACTGTAACCCTTTGAGCCCGACCCATCAGCCAGTTGCTCACCCAACATATTATGGACTTATCTACCTGTGTGCTGGACATTTTATCCAGAAGGATACTGTGAGAGACAGTATCAAAAGCTTTGCTAAAAACCAAAAAAAGCCCACATCTACTGGCTTCCCTTGGTCGGCTAGATGGGTGACCTTGTCATAAAAGGAAATTAAGTTGGTTAAGCAGGACTTTCCCCCATGAACCCATGCTGGCTATGACCAATGACTGCACTGTCAGTGTTTTTCAATAACCTTCTCCATAGTGTACCAGGCACAGAAGTGAGACTGACAGACCTGTAATTACCACAGTCTTCCTTCTTACCCTTCTTGAAAACTGAGACATTTGCCTCAGTCCCTTAAACATCATTATGGCCCTTCATTGAACTCTATCCAGTATGTCCATGTTTCTATTGTACTGAAGAGCCCAGAACTGGACAAAGTACACCAAAGCTGAGCAGAGGGGAAGGATCACCTCCCTCGACCTGCTGGCAATACTTTGTCTAATGCAGCCAAGGATACCATTCACCTTCTTTGCTGTCTCATGTTCAAACTGGTGTCCACCAGGACCCCCAGGTCCTTTTCTGCCAAGCTGCTTTCCAGCTTACTTGAGTAAGCATTTCTATAAAGTCTTGTATCTCAAAGCTTTATATACTGTGCACTCACTGATCTGTTCACCCATCATCTGAGACTAGGTGATCTCTGAGATGAAGAATGGCAGATATGCAGCAATGCTCAGGAACAGAACAGGAAAATTTGGGCCCCTAAATTCAAGGGGTAATTAATCATATTAGCATGTAGCTGGGTTGACGGGGGCCCAGGTTTGCATTCATTACTTGCTCAAATTTCTCACTGAGGTCTTTTCTGCTGAAAAAGTGTTTAAGGTTATCCCATGCCTGATACCTTTGGAAAAAGCAATGACATCTACACTTTATTCACTTCAGTTTTCCACCTGTATTTCTCCCTTTTCTTCTGGGAAATAGAAAGAAAAATGGAGGAAGGTAAGGGGGACTGCTCCGCCTTCAGCTACTTCTTCCCAGCTGAAACAGAAGACACTGCCTCTTTCACACAGTTATTAGGAGCCACATGGCCTTGGTTTGAGAAGATTCATTTGCAAGCCTCTTATTCTTCCTGATGCAGAATGCTTTCTCTGAAGTTTTCATGGAGGTTTCCATTGTACAACTGTGTTCATGTACAAAGTACCAACCAAGAAAATAGCAGTGACAGCATGGATGGTAGCACAAGGCAGGTCTATTCAGTGCAGCTTTCATTCTCCTGCCTTTCAGCATCCTATTTTATCCATCCGTTGAAATATTTTCCCTTGTTCCATTACAATGATACTAAAGAAATAGAAGTGAAACTAAGAGATGTGTGGCACTATGCTGTGATCTAGCTAACAGCAAAAGGGATGCAGCTCAGTTCTTGGTCCTTTTGGGCACTAATGCATCTGTATATTAAGGAAGACAAATGTGCCATTACCAGTCACATCCACAAGAGGATTTGAACACGAGGGTGCTCAAAGAACATGATAAACCAGGCTCATTACTGGTTCCTGTGCATGTAAAAGATGTAAGTCCCACAACTGTCTGTCCCACATGGCAGTGGCTTACATGAATGCTGTGGTGATCTAGTTGTATATTTATAAATATGAGCACACAAAAGAAGGAAAAGCAAAGTTAAGGTTCGCCCGGTAACTTGGCCACTTTATGCACTGTATTGCTAACCTTGGAGGGAACAGAAGCCAATGCTTCTGTTTGGGTGCTGTATCCCAGCCAAAGAGCTTGGCACAAAGTGGAGAAGAAGAGAAGCAATTGCAATTTGGTGTGATGTCCCTGCTCCAAACAAGGCTGGACCACTGTGGAGCTATCACCGATCAGAAACAGCAGATGGAAATGAGACTGAATGGAATCTGATCTTTTATATCTTTGGGGTATTTTTACTTTTTTCTTTTTAATATTTACCTCTTTAAAATGGCTGCATTAGCAGAGAAGGAAAGGAGGAAAAAAAAAACAGGCTATATGAACCCTTATGCATATTTCAGTTTTTAATTGCTATTAGGACTAAATTTAAAACAATCACTAACAACAGAGCTCACATAAAATTTTCAAACTGGAAAAAATCTCTCCATTTGCAATCAGTCATTATAATTCACTAATTTAGGCCACATACAGAACTATATATCATGTAATTTATGACAGCCACGAGTTGCCTATTAATCATGAAAATACATGAAGTTATAACCAATACACAGAGCTAGGATAAAAGCTACATCTTGACTATTCTGGAGATATATGAGAGGGACAAAACTGGAAGTAAAAGAGGAAATAAGTAAAAGAATATAGATGAGGGTCATGAATGACTTAAATGTTTAGTTGCTTGGTTTTGGTGGCTTGCAAAGCAAATGCTTTTCTATATGAAAATGACATGACAAGTACTTGCACTCTTCTCAATTGGATTGGTTTGGCTAGTTCTAAGTGATGGTTTTCAATTTTGGTTCTGATAATCTCAGGTACAAGTCAGTCCCAACATGGGGTCCTTTCCCTCAGAATTGTACTGGCAGTGGTACCCTTGGGAACGAAATCAAAGCAGGGAAGAGAGGATTCAGTTCTCTGAGATCACAAGTTCTATGAGACATTGGCCTTGCATTTCTTTAACACATCCACGAGTCTTCCCACTGCGAGGTTATTATGCTAGCTGTTCCCCCCATTTTCCTCTGACAACTTTTTTGCTTTCCTATCCTTTATAATGGGTGAAGAAGGGGTTTTATTTCAAAGAGAAATGGCTTCAAAGGTGGTTTGAGTCAGGAAGCTTTGCCAGAGGTAAAGAAAGATGAATGTGTAGAAGGGAAGGGTTATTATCGCATAAATAGGACTTAATTTTCATTTTCATACCTCTTTCTGTACTTTCTTAACTAGGTGGAAAATATTTCAATATAAATGTATCAAGGTATGTAATAAAGATGATTTTTATGAGTCAAACGATGACCCTATGACAGCAGAACCAAAGAGGTAAAGTGAGTTTTTGGCTGTGATGATGGAGGAGGACTAAGAATTGAGCTTCTCTATGTCCCTGATGTTATAATATGTATGTGTACTGCACGCAGCACCAAATTTTTAAAAACTTTTTTTAGGATCATGAAAACAGAGATAGTTCTTCCTGACTATTTAACCATTCAAATATATGCACATACACACACATGCACACACACATATATGTAACGCCTTTGGCGTTCAGACGTGAGGGTAGTACAAATAATACTAAGGAGAGGCAGTTCTCACTGGTTTATAACTGCCTGAATAATTTCTTACATAGTGTTTTCCTTCACAGGAACTTGTGCAGTAATGACAGCTGGATTTTTTTTCCTTTGGAGCCTCCATATCTTCATATTATTTTCTTCATTGATAGAAGTAACTTTATTAAGACAAATCGTGCTTGCACTTTTAGTCTTTTTTTTCTTTTTCAAATTATTTCTTAGCTTAAACTGTAATTTGCAGGTGGATTTGGCAAAACTTCTCTACATTGAGTAGATGCAGCACAAGGAAGGGCCAGAATAACGCTGAGCTGTGCTCAAGATGATAGAGCAAGTACCATGACAGTGGATCCACAGAGTTGTGTAAATGGTTATAACAGTTATTAAAATTTATAACAATAAATTAAGAGCCCACCCCGTCTAGGGCCTCATTTTGGGGAGACTACAGAGGAGAGAAATCAGAAAGATCAGTAAACATGACCTATAAGGAAAAACTGACTGTTTAATCAGAGAATGCTAAGGGAGGTCATTATACCCAGGATGGGAAAGGGTGCTTTGTTTAGTTCAATGTAGCAGATGGTTTAGAAGGCCTTTCTGACAGAAGGGAGAGTGCAGCCCTGTGAGGGGTTGCCTCAAATGGCTGTTGAATTTGCACCACTGGAAATCTTCAAGAACAGCAAAGGCAAACATCTATTAGAAATGGTTTATGTATATTTGATCATGCTTAAGACAGTTGCCACATTGGATGGCCTTTAGCACTCTATTCCAGACCAGTTTTCCATTATATAACATTTATGATACCTGTGGCATCCTTAAAGGAAAGGACATGATGGCAAGTGATGGACCTTGTAGAAAAATTGGCCTAAAGCTGGATTTGCATCTACTGGATGATGTCATGCATAAAGAAATGAGGCAGCAGAGGTGGAACAGCTGTGTATCAGATACATACCTAGTTATATATGCACACCAAATACTGTCCCGTAACAATTTTACAGCTCTTCATCAATATCCAGGCAGTGTTGAAGGCAGTATAGTACTGTATTGGTTATTGTGCTTGCTCATCACTTTATTGTCTGGGAAGATGTAAAAGTAACTAGCAAGGAAGAAGGAACCTCCTAGCGGGGGAACCTGGCCAAGCCATTAGTAGTGCATATGCTATGCCTGTGCTTCAGTCCAAAGTTGGTGTGTGCCAAACTCCAGGCTGTAGGCAAAAGATATAGATCTCACCCAATGAGACAAATGTTTTGAGGTGTCACACAAATATACGTGAGCATGAACAAAGAAAGCAGCATAGAACGTTGTGATGGGTCATCTGCAAACTGAGATGAAATAGGGTCCAGATGTTCTTAGGATTCATGAAGCAACAGGCCAACTAACACACTTCTGCACTCTCCCAATAGTTTCTAAGCTGTGTCATGAGGACATAACTTCCAGCTCCAGGATTTTCTGTATTACCACACCATGTGCTGTTTAGAAAGTGATTGGCTTGTATTACGTGAACACTGAGAACCAAATGTTAACTTGATCCAATATCAGAGCAGTGAACTACCTACCTCCCATTTTAAATATCAGATTTTCTCAGTCTCTGTTACAAATAAGGAGTTGTTATTACCAGGATGCTCCTTTTTTTTAAGATCACTTACAACATTTCCTCTCAGTGGCCCATAGAGAATGCAAGGAATCATGTTTTACATAAAAAGTCTTAGGAGGTGCTATACCAAAAGACTAAATCCTTGTCAAATGTTGATATGTTGCCAGTAGCATATGGTAACAACGGAGATAGCTGGAATTAAGGGCAAAACATGACATTGTGTGGAGAGTAATAGCAATCTGAGCTGTTGGAGGATATTGTCTTTCAATTGATTGGCTCCATGTGAAGAGAATGAAAAGACCGAATGATGGGGGGAAATGGCATCCCTCCTGTCAGGTTTGACGTATGAGGGAACCTTCCATAGCTTAACAAGGAAATCTTCTTCAAGCATTACAGCCACATCAAGTAAGATGAGTCAAAGAGAGGTGATGTCATCCTTTATAGAAATGAAAATGTAGTAGATTGCTTTATGGGATTATGGCCAACATTTTCCAAAAACTATTCCCTCTGCTCTGTATTTAGTCATATGAGTGATCTTAGCCAAGATTTTCAAATACAAGAACCTAAATTGAACCTTTAGTAATGAAGTTTTCAAAAGTGCCCAAGTCACCTGAATGTCTCTGTTTCATTATCGAAAGAGAATTGTACTTCCATTGACTTTTGAAGAAAGTCTTGGGTACATAATGGGGTGGACACATTTGAAAATTTCTCTCCTAAATTTGTGATTAGGCTTCCAAATACATTTGGTATCAGTGTGAAAATTGCTAAATATCCTCATGCCCAAATTACTTGTTTGGCAACAGAAAGTTCCTTCAACTACTCCGGATGCAGAGTGTTTTTGAAAACCGAACCATTCATTTTTATATATTTCCATGGCCATTAGGACTCAAGTTTTTAAAATTAAGGTTCCAGTTTCACAGCCATAGCACTGTAACCTTTGTGTGGGGGTTCTTTGTAAGAAGCAAGTTCTCCAACATCTGGGCTAGGCTACATTGAGGAAGACATACTTTTTGTTTTAGAAAGAACAAAATTATCTTTACCCTGCAGGTACTGTATTTGGTGGGGTATATTGGGTTTGCATGGCAAGGTTTTGATAGCAGGGGGGCTACAGGGGTGGCTTCTGTGAGAAGCTGCTAGAAGCTTCCCCTATGTCCGATAGAGCCAATGCCAGACAGCTCCAAGATGGACCCACCACTGGCCAAGGCCGAGCCAATCAGGAATGGTGGTAGCACATCTGTGATAACATATTTAAGAAGGGGAAAAAAAACAATAGGACACAAAACTGCAGCTGGAGTGAGGAGTGAGAATATGTGAGAGGAATGTCTATGCAGACACCAAGGTCAGTGAAGAAGGAGGGGGAGGAGGTGCTCCAGGTGCTGGAGCAAACATTCCTGTGCAGCCCGTGGTGAAGACCATGGTGAGGCAGGCTGTCCCCCTGCAGCCCATGGAGGTTAACAGTGGAGCAGATATCCCCCTGCTCCCATGGAGGACCCCACGCCGGAGCAGGTGGATTCCCAAAGGACGCTGTGACCCCCTGGGAAGCCCACGCTGGAGCAGGCTCCTGGCAGGACCTGTGGACCCATGGAGAGAGAGGAGCCTGCACTGGAGCAGGTTTGCTGGCAGGACCAGGGACCCCATGGGGGACCCACACTGGAGCAATTCGTGAAGAACTGTAGCCCGTGGGAAGGATCCACACTGGACAAGTTCATGGAGGACTGTCTCCTGTGGGAGGGACCCCACGCTGGTGCAGGGGAAGAGTGTGAGGAGTCCTCCCCCTGAGAAGGAAGGAGCAACAGAAACAATGTGTGATGAACTGACCGCAACCCCCATTCCCCATCCCCCTGCACTGCTTGAGGAGGAGGAGAAAGAGAAAATTGGGAGTAAAGTTAAGCCCGCAAGGAAGGGAAGGGTGGGGGGAAGGCGTAGGTGTTTTAAGATTTAGTTTTTATTTCTCGTTACCCTACTCTGATTTGATAGGCAATAAATTAAAATAATTTCCCCAAGTTGAGTCTGTTTTGCCCGTGAAGTAATTGGTGAATGATCTCTCCTGTCCTTATGTGGTGGGTTGACCCTGGCTGGATGCCAGCTGTTCACCAAAGCCACTCTATCACTCCCCTTCTCAACTGGAC
>VYZW01038668.1:67513-141242 GCA_013401315.1 Balaeniceps rex | reverse complement strand
TTTTTTTTTTTTTTTAAAGAAAAGGCCACAGTCTAACGCTGTTTTAAGATTTTGAAATTAAATAAAAGTACTTATTTCAAAAATGCATTTAATGCTTTGTTCCTGACAGTTACTTAAATGAGCTGAAACTCCATCTGCCCTTGAGGGTGTTTTTTTCATGAAAAAAAAACGACAAATGTATTATAACAAGGCATATTGTAATATATATAATCCTGTACACATTACTATGTCTGTCAGTTTATTTTTTTCTTGGATTGAAATGTACCAAAATTCAATGTGACATTAAAATGCAAATTTTCTATTTATTTGAGTATCAGATTGCTTCCTGATATAGCCTATTTTTGGTGTTTCTATATGTTTTTAAAATACTGCTTAAAACAGCCACAAACTTGTGGCCTATTGGCTATTCTCAGTGTATTTGGAGATTGTTGTAGTATCACCATCCATTGTTTCCATCTGCATTTAAGAAACATCTACATATGGAAGTCTACTTAAAACAGGTATCTTTTAGCTTCATATTGCTACAGAGGATGGAAGAAATTACAAGACCAAAAATAACACATTTGTCTGGAGAATACTTACCCTGTCTGATATATCTCGTATTGAAAATAGACATCAGGTATCTAAAAACACGGACTTCATTACAAATGCTGTATAACACTTCTGTGAAATGCATAGTTTTAATTTTTAATTGGACGAAAACCTGTTTTAAAATGTTACCTAATTATACGCTCATGATGGAAAACGAAACTTTTTTTTTAGAAGGCAGGTATTTATGCATACTTCTAAACCAGTAAAGCTTACACAGGGGTTTTATATCTTTGTTTACAGCATGATCCAATTAATTACCTTAAACTGTTAAGTTACAGCATAGCAAGAGAAAGAGTCTAGAGTTGTACTGAGTATAAAAATGTACAAAGTAGTTTACTGTTTGAATTGTAATAGCAATACCCCTACATTCTGTTCTTCAGTGTTCTCTTATAAAGGGGGTATAGAATTAACTGAAGTTCTTGAAATTGCTGCTACTTCACAGTACTAAACTGTATAGTAGAAGAGTGGGATTTGTTCTACCACAGTCTTCCTGGAGAGTTGCCCTCTTAATTGTCTGTGTAGATCAGCTATTGAACCATGTTGTTCTTTAAAAGAAGGCTTATAAAAGCTGTATGTGAGCTCACAACAGATGCTGAGTCACTGTCAAGTCAGTCTGTCAGTCTTAACTAAGACCTAAATACAAACCTTGTTCGAAGAATTTCTTCAACATATTTAAGAACAAGCTAAAAAAATAAAAGACAGTGAATGGACGGTTAGGAGAACTGTTAATGGGCAACAACGGTGCAAATAACTTTTCTAGCTTTTAGAATATTGCGTATGACCAGAATCTGCACTGGCTAAAAGTCAGAATGCTATTTTTCTTACCTGAAATAAAAAGCTAGTTTTAAACATATTCCTAATAGAGGTGTTTGACTGTAAGTACTCTATTACTGTGTCTCCCTCTCTGTTTATTCAGTCCTGTGATAGTCTTAATTCGTTATCTTCAAAGAATAGCATCCTACAGGTTCAATTCTACTAGTAGGGTGACATAAGTAGATTTGTATTACTTATATTTTTTCCTGTTGTGTTAATTTTTAGTCTGTGAGGTAATTTTACACCTTGAACATCAAATTTATTAAGTTATAGCTTCAATAAAGGAATTTATAAGTAAATCAACTATTCTGTTACTCTTTCGAAATCATATGCTGTATCATATTTAGGGGTAATGACTTCCCAGCTGAAGCTGACCCAAGTATCAGCTGAGGCATGTGGCACATTTGGAGTTCTTGATTTCTCTCAAAATTTTGTATGTCAGCTGCCCTCTCTTGTTTCTACCCCTGCCCCTTTTAAATTGGAGAACTTCAGAGCTTGCTTGGTAGGCTTTAGGGTATTTTGTGTAGGTAAAGCACTTTCTCAGAAATTTTCCTGTGGCAATTGTCTTAATGTGAATTACTATTTGTTTATATTCTATTTTTAAAATATAAAGACAAGCTTTGTATTGTGGAATGTTGATGTACTAGGCATTATAGCTTGTAATATGGACTTGTAAAATGCTCACATTTATGAAGTGTATTACATTTTATGCATCTCAGTGCTCCTTTATACAAAGGAATTTTTAACTTATGCAATAAGCAATTGTTCTTTCTGAACATCTGCAACAGGAGTGACAATTCTGCTTTCAGTTTCTTGTGAGTAGCCCCTTTTTTGTATGTCTGTCTTAATTCATACTGCAGGTAGAATGAAACTTTAAAATCACTGTAATTTTGGTTACATGATTAATGCTTCTTGTGCTGTACATGCCGAAAGCAATTCTTCCGGCTGGTTCAGTTTGGGAACACTGCAACGCAGTTCATTAGTAAATGGTCATTCAGCCCAGGGTTACAAGTATTGTATGAGACTCAACATCCCAATAGAGGTGTTCTCTTCAGGGGAAGACTCCAGCCGCATGTACAGCAGTGATGTAATTTGTGTGGTTTGGGAGTAAATGCCTCTCTCGCCCCACTTGCCGCATACTGGTTTGGCTGACAAAGCAGTTGTGGTGCTCTTGAGTTCACTTCCTTTTGGAGGAATCTGAACTGGGCTCTGGGGGTGCACCAAACGCCCTCCGGCTCCTAATGGTGACGTGAGCCCATAGCAGTGGTTTTCTTCAGGCAGCTTGAAACCACCTATGCGTTCAGGATGTCTGGAGGATCAGACTAAACCTGGCCTTCAAATTTCCGGACTGTATATACTGTAGGCATAGAGGTTGAACATCAACTGTTTGATTCTATGGATTCACTCCTATAGTACTGAATTATTTGCTGATACAGGCATAGCTTCTGTTGCATTCGTTTACTGGAAAGACTGAAACTGTTCTTCCTCTGATGCAACTGTAAACTAGGTTTAGATTAAACTTAGTTTGTTCATAAGCTTGAAGAAGTGTAAATTTTTGTGTGACAGTGTCAACTCTGAACACCTTTTTTTTTTTTTGAAAGGGGAAAATTTGCACCAGATTTAAACAAAAAAGTTTGGTTTTTTCCACAGCTAAAGGAAAGGAACTGTGAATATGTACTTTATTCCTTTCTGTGAAAATGAATGCTTAATACTTGGTAGGTTTTTTTTATTAGCAATATTTTTCTCTGCTACTGTGATTAGCTTACCTGTAACAGGTATTGCTCAGCATGATATTATCCATGTGCTCAGCACGCGAGAGGATAAGAGCGGTAATCGTTGCCTTAAAGGATATATTCTGTAAACGTGTTTAGACTTTTCTGTGCATCTTTTCCTTGCAAATCAATAAAGTTGTGCAGGGGCAAATCTGTTAGGTTTTTTCCTCTTAAGTCAAGAGGAGAATGTAGGGACTTAGCCTGGCTAGTTGTAGTTTGAAGTAACTTCAGATCTGAAACAACTTCCAGCTTACAGGGTTGTAAATGTGCCTGCTAAAGTAGTATTTGGTTGGTTGGTTGTTGTGGGGGGACACCACCACATGCTAATAATGACTTGCGCTTAATCTTTTTCAATGTCAAGTGTATACTGAGTGCAGCTACTGTAGGCATCAGTGAAAGAACTGTGAGTACATCCTTTAAGTAGTTTCCCAGCATGCAACTCAGTTTGAGTTACCCTTCAAGATTATTTCAGAAGTTGCTGACAAATGATAATGTAGAAGGCTGAGCTACAGCTTTGGCACAACACTATGAATGCAAGACAAGCAGCATTGTGAGGGGTTCAGAAAAGCATGCTCACGATCTTTTTCTTAGCAAGTAAAAATGTCCTCGGAGGGATCGCCAGCTACGGTGCAACAGCCTGCTAAGGCAAAAGTTACCTCTGGTGGTACATCTGGAACCTAGGCTACTTTCCTCAGATGTAGAGAAGAGAGTTTTGGTCCCATGAGGTAAAGAAGGGACTCAGTCTCCATGGAGCAAATGTTGTTACAACTGGCTGAAAGAAAACCGGGCTATCTCTTCTTTTGCAAATAAAGTGTTTGTGAACCTAACTGAAAAAATCACAGCCACAAGCTCTCGAGTGCAGGAAAAATACTTGCCTTTCATTCTCTTGGGCTGCACTGGATTTAAAATGTTTTCCTTCCACCTGCTTGAGCTGCCTCCCTGCCCAGTGTGCAGGCTTTCTTGGGTACTGGATGGTGGTGTGTATTGTCTCGGACTGGGCATCTTTTGCAGAAGCTGGGTTCTGAATGTTAGGTGCCCAAAGACAGAAATGTTCAAATTCTTGCTGTGCTGTGAAGGTGCCAGAAGGGCCAATGATGCAGCAAGGGGCCCAAATATCGGCCTTTTCCCAGGTAAGGCAGTACATACAGTTGTAACACAAGATGTGTCAGTAAGATTATAAGAGGTACAAGAATGTGATCTACTATGATTTTCCTTCAGGAAGAAAGGTGCCATGTGTTCCCACTCAACCAAGTCTCCTGTTCAGCCTGGAGAGCAGGAGCCTGATGCTGCAGCTCTGAGGAAAGGTTCAGTTAAATTAAAGTTGCACACCAGGAGCGCAGGTCTGGTGCAGGCTGTCGGAGCGCTCACAGCAGAAGTCTTTGGTACACAGTGCCCTGTGAGCTACGGCCCTGCTGTCTGCCCGTCTGGGTATACGTGCTGTTCCTGAACCTGTGCCTTGCAAGTGGCAATGGCGTGCTTCGAGTATTGCTTGTCCTGGCACAGTCTGTCTTAACCCAGTCAAAACTCCTGAGCATGCTGCTCCAAATGCCTCTAACCTGCTATTTGTATAGTGACCTAGCACCTGTTTCTCTTGTCTGTTGGTCTAACTGTGCAGTAATAACTTACACGAAATTTGGAAATTAGGGAAGGAGGCTTGGAAAAGGAGTAAGCTAACTGCAAAATAAGATTAAAAAGATGAACAGATTTTTTTTTAATATATTTTCAACTTCGCTGTAACATTTGAGGTTAATACGGGCACAAGCAACTGGAGTAGAAACTGAGCTTTTGAGAGCCGTTAGCAGTTTTAAACTAAATAGCAGGAAGAAAAATCTGCTTCCTTCTTTCCTTTTATGTGAGGCTGCATTGTTAAACCAGCTTTCAGATGCTGTAAAACTGGTAAGCTTTGCAAGTGTTTCGCTTCACTGTAAAAATAGGAACATGAGGTAGCAAAACATTATTGGCCAAAAACCAGTTGTGGTTAAAGACTCCAAAGTTCAGATATTTGATTGGAAGACATCTGAACAATAGTGGTGTTAGAAATCTTGAAATCCTTGAACGGAAAGCAAAAGCTTATCTTGTTTTTTATTCCACAGTGTGGCAGGATCAGCTGCATCTCAACTGTATGTGGCAGGACAGAGACTCGTTGGCTATGATTCTAAGTTGCTAATGACAAGATTATCCTTCCTCTCCAAGTTCTTGTAGGGCTTTGGTATTATTAGTATTAAGGTAGATATAGGAAAAGTTAAATCTTCCTTGCTGGATCTAAACCTCTTTTTATCTTAGCTGTGGGCATACAGAACATCTTGTTCCCATTTTCTTTGCAACACATTTTATGTATTTGAAGAGCGTCTCCAGACTCTGTAGCTTTTAGGCTGAAGACTAAATCCAGCAACTCTAATTTCTACATGAAATCCAATACTTTAAGTCACTTCTCTAGATCCTGCTTTTTGGTTTCTGTTCATTTTGAGAAGCTTGCTTTTCTCTGCATATTGTTCATTTTGGTCCTCGTGATATGGCAGGCTGTCATGATATTAACATAGTACTTGGATTTCTTTTAGCTAGAAACTGGCCTTGAAGGCTGTAATATTCTCTAGCATTGTCTTCATCAGCAATTAGATTTCTGTTAAAATTTTAAAGCCCATGCTAAATTAAGGAGGGGAAAAAACCCCAACCAACCACTGCTAGGTATGTGTGCCTAATGCTGTCCTTCTCTACTGACAAAGTAGGCACTGGAAGCGTACAAAAATGGGACTGTTCTGTAATGATGTGGACCAGCCAGCAAATGGATTCTGAGCTAAGAGCATCCTGGAATGAAGAGTCAAGGGCTGCTGTGAACTTATCCAGGGTAATGAGCAGGAGCCTTGTTATCTGGGACATTGGTGCCGACAGCAGGCAGTTTGTTTAGCAGTACCTTGTAGGCATTGATGTCAGTCAAAACTGAGGAGGTGAAATGCGCCGCCCCCTCTTGTGCTACGAAGCACGTGATATGCTTTTTTCCTACCTTTTTTCTATGTGGAGGAAAAGAAAAGGAATCAGTGATGAGTCAGAGTTGACAAGGCAGCCTAAGCTAGGAGTCCAGGAGGATAACTTGTCCTGTTTTCAGAAGCACTGAAGTGCATCTCACCTCTCCTGCCATGCGCTGGTGAAGACTGGATGGTAGCTGGTGTAACATCCATGCAAGCATTTTCTGTATGTCCCAACAGTTCCGTGTGTAAGGACAGGTAGTATCCTCCACCAAGGTAGCCAGAACTTCTCACAGAGTATCGGAAAAGCCTGTGTTATTTAAGAGCCTGTTCTAAGTTCCTGTAGGTGTGTACTGAGTATGAAGAGTCCTTTAGCTGTCACAGATGCCAGGAGCCAGCTCAACTGCAGAAGACTAGACCTGGGAGATGCTGCTAAGAAAGTAAATGCCATATACTCATGAAGAATTGAAGTGCTACTCCTGTTCCAGGGCTTTGCTGCAAGGCAAAGGCAGAGGTTGCTACATAACTCATTCTCTGGGTGCAAAAGAATCTGCTAGTCAGTAATGAGTAGGTGTCCTGTCCCTGTTCATTACTAAACTTAGTGGGCCATCATCTTCCATTTAAGAACTTGTCTACCTCTCCTTAGCTTTTTCAGCTGGACACTGTGTGCCTTGCAGTCCTACTGGAAGTTGGTGTGACCAGAGTTACTCTACCTGAATGTAGATGAAGGTGGAGAGTGCCAGTACATAATTTCCCAAAGAAGAAATCTGCTACCTGATACTTCACCCTCCTGATAAGATCCTTCCAGATGTAGTAAAGTTGCTACCCAAATTGTAGCTGCCGACACTGTGGTAACCCAGTGCCTGGTGTCAAAACACGAATGATGACAAGGTTGAGAAACAGGGCAGCAGCAGATGCAACCTTGGCAATCCCACAACCAAGGATCATTGTTCTGGGAAACATCAAAGTTGCCAACAAAGTAATGGACCCAGTGAAAGAAGTTCCAAGGTTATAACAGTGGATTTTCACTGCGGATGATGGGTTTTCTACAATCACGTGGCCATCTTTGGTGGTGGAGATCACCACAGAAGATGAAAACATGGGAGCAGCAACCATTACTATGTCCTCTGCTCAGAACCTCTTGTAGTCTATTGATGAAATTGTAAGGAAACAGGCCTTCAGTACAGCTGTTTGTGCCTGCCTGCCAGCAAGGTTAGGAAATGCTGAGGGGAAAGAATAGAAGCATATGGGTGAACCTCCCTGCTCACCCACCAGGGTTTTCATCATCTTCTTCCCTGCTGCTGTGCAGAGCAACTGATTCAGTAGGGATGAAGACAAACTGGCTTCTTTAGCTGCACTGATTGTGTCTAAACAGAAAGTGAAGTGAGCCAATTCTGGAGTCAGATGTAAATGAGGATTCATTAGATGTGTGTTTGTCTGGAACAGAGATGGGACAGAATTCTTGTTGGAGCAGCAGAGGGGAAGGTATGCCATTAAAACCAATTAGCCAGAGCAGACTTGGGCTAGCCTGTAGGAGAGGTGTTCCTAAGGATTTAAAATCTCTGCACAGAAGATAGAAGTGCAAAATAGAAAAGATAAAGACTTTGGGAACAGTCTATATCTCAGGTTGGAAAAGGCCTAACAGCTAATTTTCTGGGGGGTGGGAGGGCAAGAAAAATACACAAATAATTTCTAGTAAAAGCAATGGGAGAAGCAGAAGAAAGTCGTCTCTTCCTTTCTGAAAATGGCTAAATAGCAGGAGCAGGAATGAAAACGAGTCCTGCTTTCAAGGAACACTATGTGGAAAGGGCAGGGTATATTGAGAAGGGAAGGCATTGAAATCCACTAAGGTAACTACCACCAGCATGCGTCACTCTTACCGGTGCGCAGAGCACCCCTGATGCTGTCCAAGTCACCTCTGCCGCACCCGTCGTGGGAGGGCAGCGCAAGCTGCCCTTTCCTGATCACTGTTTGGCACGGAGAACAAGTCAGAGAGGAAGCAGCCAGCAGCGCCCGGGGTCTCCTCTCACAGTCTGTATCTGTAGCAGGCTCTGGTGTAAGTACTACTATGCTCCATATTTGTATTCAGAGCCATTGCAAAGTGTTTTGGTGCCAGACCTGAGCGTGCTACCCTGACCTTGGTGCCCTCTCCCAGCTGCTGCAGCACCCTGCTCACCCTACAGCTGCAGGGCCACCACCCTTTTCCCCATGCAGCAGCAGCTGTTGGGATTTAGGAGAATTTTGTCTCCATTTAATGCTCCTTACAATCCTCCTTTGTGATGGATCTGCTTGTGTTCCTCACCACAGGGTGTGCAAGCCCAGAGAAACCCAGATGTAGGGGAGATTTACATTGGATACTAGGAAAAAATTCTTCACCAAAAGAAGAATGGCACTGGCACAGGCTGCCCAGGGTTGAGTCACCATCCCTGAGGTATTTAAAAGATGTGTAGATGTGGTACTTAAGGACATGGTTTAGTGGTGGACTTGGCAGTGTTAGGTTTACGGTTGGACTCAATGATCTTAAAGGTCTTTTCCAACCTAAATGTTTCTATGATTCTATGTGCAGAAGCACTCGTTATTTCAAACTGCTGTCAGGCTGGAGTTCAACAAGTATGATGTTATGAGTATTCAGCAATGCACAAGATCCCATATTAGTGACTATATTCAGTGTTATTCCTTCTCCATCACAGCTTTCTGTTTGCAAAAGAGATTATGGAAAAAGTCCATATGAAGTCTATGAAGTACTTGGTACTGTAGTGGTGAGCATCATGAAAGAAGCCATTAGGGAATGAATAATACCATATGTATAACAGGATTTCAATAATAGGTACTAAATGCGGCCAGGAATACATATTGAATAATGGGACTGCAGGTATCAACCGGTGCTTGAGTACAAACACACCTTGTTCTTAACAAGTTGGGGGGATATGTGAGAAGCCCACGGTGTTTCCCGGGGCTGCAGGCACCCACCTCGCCCCTACGTATATAACAGTCTCAGCAAGACTGTCCAACTATGCTCGGCTGTGCAGTAAATTCGGAGCTCTATGGTAAGAGATAGTAAGTGGGATGTAAGCTAGCAGTAAATTATGACAGGGAAAGTCACTTCACTTTGGGCTTACCAGCACTAGCAGGTGTGAGAAGGAAGAGAATCTTCTCAGACCAGGTGGGCCTCCATTGCATTACTCTTGCGTTCTTCACAGTTGGAAGGAGGCTGAAATATTAAAATGTTATACAAAAGCACATCTATAATGTAGAATTCACCTAGGTCAGAGTTTGGCTAAAGAGCACACAACCTATTATAACAATGTAGAACAATGTAGAAGAGATACGAACTATTCAGATTAATATTAAATATTCAGATTATATTAAGAGGGGAAGGAAGGCCTACTGTGGGATTAATGAAATTTCTTCTTGAAACATGGTTCAGGTAACAAACGTGAGCATCCCACTTCAACGCAAGGTAGGAGGTGTCTGTTCCAGTGGTGAGCTTCATTCTGTCTTTCCTGGACCCATCACCTGCCCGTGCAGGGCCTGAGACAGGCTGCAGGGTCTGTCAGCTCCTCCTAACTGAACAAGAAATGTTTCATAGACAAGGGCTGCATTCCCCAGCCACCTCAGACATGAGAGACGCTGCCCGTGGGGTTATTCTGCTGCTTCATGAGCATTTAGAGAGTGGATTAGCTTAAGTCTTAGGCCAGGCTTACTCTGAAATGTCACTTTTTCAGCCAGACCACTTCTACTCAAGAAACGGCCATCATGGTTTTTCCTTTCCAGAACTCTCTTTCTCCTTAGTGGACTACATCAGGGTTATCAGCAAGGCTTTCTGTTTAGGCAGAGGTTATTTGGTACATTTTCTCACTGCACATCAGCAAAATATGTTCCTCCTTTTTCCACAATATTATATCCTAAATATAGTGAGGTAAATGTAATTTGGGATAGTGATTGCATCATTACTAAAAGGGGAGGCATTACTAAAAGGGGAGGCATTACTAAAAGGGGAGGCATTACTAAAAGGGACTGAATGAAAGGATGCTGTAAGAAAGGAATTTGGATGTGAAGAGCGACTGCTGGGTGCAGAAGAGAGAATGCCATGAACCAGCAAGAATATAGATCAAGCAAAACAGACTGAAGAGCAAAGGAGGGAAGAAAGTAGGGTATGATGAAGCTAACATGTAAGACAGACAACTGTTCTGTAGCCCAAATTTAAAGACAAGAGCTCATGGACACCTTCATCTGTGGAGAGGGGAAGAAGATGGGGGCTCCATGGTCTGCAGAGAGAGGTTTTCTCAGCAATAATGTACTGGATGGATGTGAAGAGGTGAGACAAGCAGGCCGAGGAGGAAAGAACTGCATCAGGCAAGGCAAAAGGATATTTTGGTGTTTTATTTTGCAAAGGTTTGACAAGATATAAGGAAATTGTGTGCCATTTGGATGCTACGTGCTTCCATGGCAGAGGATGTGCTGCTTGCTCCATCCCTGTCTGCCTACAGTCAGAGCTGTTCTTATCCTCCATAATAGTTGTCAGCCTCAAGCAGCAATAATTATCTGTACGTGACCCAGCACTGTGACTGCTCGCTTTCCTTCACCTGAATTTCTTGAGATTAAGTAAAATGTAACTGTCAGTGGATTTCTGTGTTTCTACTGATATGTAGCTGGTAAAGACACTGTGTTGACAAATGATAGGGGAAAAATAAATTATGCTCTGCTAATTGCAGATTTCAGAGAGGAGTTGAGACCTTTTTCTCTCTTAAAAAGGTTTGCTTATTAAATATAGTATCAACTCTTAGCAAATTAAAGACCACTCTCAACATCTTTTTTCTTAAGAAAAAAAAGGACAAGATACCGAACAGTGAAAAAATTACATGTCTTCTCCATCTCCTGCATCCACAAATGCATCTCCTTAAAAAAAAAAAGCAAATTTACTGTTTGGCTTCAGTCCAAGGCATGGATGTGTGGAGCTGAGCTCTTGTCCTTTTCCTCGACCTAAATGGGGGAGGGAGAAACCAGGGCTGGTTCCCTCTGGGCTTTTCGCCATCTGTCTCTGCCTCCCCGTTTCTCCCACAGTCTTGTTTGCCTCCCGTGACGTACAGAACATGTGGATGCAGATGCCAGACTCTGACTTGCTGAGAGCTCTTTTTTGACCAGGGGCCAATCTCGCAGCTCACGTGATTCTTTTATGAATGCTAAGCACGTACTATCTTGTACAAGAACTGACGTGTCTCGGTCCACCACCTGATTTTTATAAAGGATCTTCATAAAATGCCTCAATGAATGTGTGTGTCCACCTACTTCATAAAAATACGTAAGTGCTACTGGGGGATATTTCCATGGATTTAAAAAAAATAAATAAATTTCAATGTGTTTTAGCAAATGTGTGTGTTTGGGATGGGGCACTCTGCCCCGCACGGACGCCTAAGTGTGCTGGTGGTCAGGGTGGAATTCCCATCTCATCTTTAGGGAGAAAAGTCATTTTTTAGGCAAAAAAGCAAAAGAAGAAAACAGGTTTGGGGTTTGGGTTTTTTTGGTTTGGCATTTGTTTTTTTTTTTTCCTGGTTAAGATTTATTTCGAACACTACCTGAAAATACTGAAACACTGCTCTGAGTTGCACCAACTATTTGGTAACACCTTTCTTTGCGTTGACATCCGATTCTTAACTGAGCCAGTTCTAACTCAGTTTTTGTGACTTGCCTTGCAATGAAGGCAGCTTGCTGGTTGATTTTCTTGTCAGTAAAGATCTTAAAATGACTTTGAGGTGGTCTTTCCTCCCTCCCCAACAACTGCCCAAACACCTTCTATGTCACCCTGTTTTCTGTCAGAGTCCCCATGGCCATGGACAACCCTGTGGGTTTAGGGGAGTTTGCCTTCTCGTCGTTTTCTCCATCGTCCTTCAGTTTAAGCGGATCTCTGGGAATCTGAAGATTCAGCTCCCGCAAACTTCGTCCCCATGTTCCCACCTTCATACTGCTTTGGAAGTAATAAGGAAGACAATTTTTTTAAGCTTTTTGACAAGTGGTGGTCGAGGCATGTGAATGCTTATTTGACTTTTCCTCATTAGTAATGGTGGCGTATTTTTAAGTATTACTGTCTTCCTTCAAGCTGAAGAATATCCCTGTAATACCGTAATATCTTGCTTTTAAGATGGGGAACAGAAACTTCAGCCTGGGCACAGTGTTCAGAAGTCTGTAGTTGCATACTTTTGAAATATCTTTGTTTTAATGAAAATACATTGATTAAGTTGTAAATGAAGCGTGAATTTTTATTTCAGTCTTTCTTAGCATATTTTCAGTTCTCTTGACTGTGACTAAGGACCGTGTGCTTTAGCTGAAAACAGATTTTTCGTATGTGTTTAAGCCATTTTATTCAGACTTTGGTATGTCTGAAAAGTGCTGGGTATGGAATCCCATGAACTCTCCTCCAGTGCTTTCACTCACATTGGCACAGTGTTTCTCACCATCACTGGTTTCAGTTTAGACTGCCATCTCCAGTTCATCCCTGATATTGTTTAACATGCATCTGATATGTTTAATAGGTGCACTATATGCATGTGTATTTACGTGTATATAGATACACGTGCAGATATATGCATGCATGCATATATATATATTCTTGTTTAATATGTATCTAGATTAAAAGGTGTTGGGCACAACACTGCTTAGCTGGATTCAAGTGCTAACCAGGCATCAGCTCAAGGTCAGGGGATGTCTGGCTCCTTTGAACCAAGCTGACAACATTTCCCAGCAATCACAGATGTCTGGAGCTGATGTGGGTCTTGTTCATGCCCTTTCTGAACGTCCTCGACAAATGTGCCTGGCCATCTCTCGGCTGCCAAGAAATCTGATGCAATCTTATTTTATAGCTGGGCTCCAAGGGGATTGTGCATTGTGGGCCTAGAAAAAGTTATCGATCTCTGAAATGTTCAGACAGAAGATATTTTAAGGTTTATTAAAAAAAAACCCTAAACATTAAAAACCCCACTACTTTGGATCTTGACCCATAAAAAGATTGGGTGGGCAGGATTTTCAAACTAGACTTTTGCTGCATAATGGTCCCATCTGTTCTTTCTTACTTGCCAGGACCCAAGTTCAAGAGTGTTTCTTTCTTCTGGAAAAAAACAGTAACTTTACTGTACCTCATGTTTAGTAACTGTCGTCGCTTCTACTTCCTGATTTCATTTCGCAAAGTCATCAACAGTCGTATGAGAAACTAGGAACCCTGAACTCAGTTTATGGCAAACAAATTAGTAGTGTTTGCACTTATAGGTATTATTTTGAGGTAGGAACTGGGGTACCTGAGGGGTTGTGTGAGAAAACACTTAAACAAGTGAGGTAATTGAGTGGAAAATCTTAGCAGAAAGGTAAAAGACTCTTTTCAAAATGATTTTTGTCCAGTGATCACTTCAGCTGTATTCTGTTATGTCTTGACTTAGCAAATGAGTGCCTGGAGCCAGATGACACTTAATAAAATCATGTCTCTTCGTAGTACTGAACAGTTTGCTGCTTTGACTTGCAAAATGCATGTTTTAAGGCTTTGTATTAACACTTGGCACTCCTTTTGAACAGAATTGAAAGAGGAGAGATAATCTGTGTTAAACAGAGCCTGAACTGTGAACTTGTCTTGACTGTCAGCTTAGGTGCTTCTTTAATAGGGACAACAGAAATGTAATTTGTCATATAAGTGCACCAAGCTAGTCATGAGTCAAGATACCCTAACGGGTAATTGCTCTTCACCTCATGCAAACATTTGGGTTTGGACACATGCTTTTTCTTTCTTGGTTTTTTTTTTTTTTTTTTTGGTGTTGTTACTGTTATTATTGCTGCTATTATTATTATTACTATTATTAACTTTTGCATGTAGCACCCAATGGGAAATCCATTGGAGTGTGCTACTGGGAGCCTGAAGAGCTGGGCTCTGTTGGCAGCTTAGTTTTTAAATACTTCATGCTCCCTGTAAAAACATTGGAGATCCAAGAGTGAAATGCATAAAATTACTGCAAAATATTAATAACTGCTGTAATTCCAGGGGAAGAAGATACAGTGGTGCTTAAAGGAAGAAAGGCATAAAATTAATAACTGTGCTTTAAGTGGGCACAGTTCACAGTGTTTTGATCTTCTAGTAATACCAGGGATATAAAGAAAGCCTGGCTGAAGAAACCAACACAGTCCACTCCAGTCTTTATTAAAAGACAGCTCAACAGAATGAAAAGTTGTTTATAAAAATAAATTTTTAAAAAGCCCCATAAACCACCTCTGTCTTTCATACATAAAAGGAATTGATCATAGTTAGTTTTATAATGTAAGCAATAATATTCTGAAAATTAAAATATGTAGTGGAAAATTTATAAAAGTGAAAAAAATGCTTAGTGTTTGGGGTTTTTTTACTAATACATAAGAGAACATGAGATTAATATTTTTATTTATAAATAACTGCATGATGGAATAATGTTGACTTTTTTCAGATGTGACCTACGTGTTAAGTATTTCTTGCCTTCATAACTAGAAGGGGAAGGTGAAATATTTGAAATGTGGTTTTCTTTGGTATGTAATTAAACTATAAATGACCTTTTTGTAGTTAAAGGCCATCTGTATATTCTAATTTTAAAAGTTTTGTGATGTATTAGCAGCAAACACTTCTGTCATTCTTGCACCAATATTCCGGTACAGGGACCGTGGCCCCTTAACCAGCAGATCCTGCCATCTTTGAATGCACAAGACACAGCCAGCTTCAAGTTTCCCCCTCCAGCTTCAAGTCCCATAGCATAGTCTGGAAGAAAAAATTAGTGAATCTTGGTGATTTGCCACTATATGAGAAGGCATCAATTCGTATAACTACAGATTTATTTTGGTTTAATGTCTGTAGATACTGTAAACATTCTGGAAAAGCTACTATGTTTTTCTCCATGATGGCTTTTTCATCAGCAGACTGGAAAATCCCAGGACAGAGTGGCTATTACCAGTTGGAAAAAATCTCCAGGATTTTTTGTTCTTTTGGTACTGCTTAAGAAATACTACCTGTTTCTTAAGATGCTGGAAAGTATTATCCCACTCTGAATAGATTGTGGAAACACAGAAGGAGAGAGATCCAAACAAACTGCAATATTATAGCACGTGTCTGCTTAGGTGTTTGTAACTTGTGTAACATCAAAAAAAGTAGGCATCAGTTGTGTTAACTGGCCTCTGGATTTTTGTCATGTTCTGTTTAGCATCTTTATCAATGATCTGGATGAGGGGATCGAACGCACCCTCAGTAAGTTTGCAGATGACACCAAGTTGGGCAGGAGTGTTGATCCGCTTGAGGGTAGGAAGGCTCTACAGAGGGATCTGGACAGGCTGGATCAATGGGCTGAGGCCAACTGTATGAGGTTCAACAAGGCCAAGTGCCGGGTCCTGCACTTGAGTCATAACAACCCCATGCAACGCTACAGGCTTGGGGAAGAGCGGCTGCAAAGCTGCCCAGCGGAAAAGGACCTGGGGGTGTTGGTTGACAACCGGCTGAATATGAGCTGGGCAGTATGCCCAGGTGGCCAAGAAGGCCAACAGCATCCTGGCTTGTATCAGAAATAGTGTGGTGTCGTGGTTTAGCCCCAGTCAGCAACTGAGCACCACACAGCCGCTCGCTCACCCGCACCCTCCCCGGTGGGATGGGGGAGAGAATTGGAAGGGCAAAAGAAAACTCATGGGTTGAGATAAAAACAGTTTAATAATTGAAATAAAATAATAATAATAAAAATGATAGTAATAAAATTGCAATGAAAAGGAGAACGAGAGAGAGAGAAACAAAACCCAGGAAAAAAAAAAAAAGTGATGCAACCGCTCACCACCCGCCAACCGACACCCAGCCAGTCCCCGAGCAGCGATCGCTACCCCCCGGCTAACTCCCCTCGGTTTATATACTGAGCATGACGTCATATGGTATGGAATAGCCCTTTGGTCAGTTTGGATCAGCTATCTTGGGCTGTGCCCCCTCCCAGTTTCTCGTGCACCTGGCAGAGCATGGGAAGCTGAAAAAGAAAGTCCTTGACTAGTCTAAGCGCTACTTGGCAACAACTAAAACATCAGTGTGTTATCAGCTTTCTTCTCCTACTAAATCCAAAACACAGCACTACGCCAGCTGCTAGGAAGAAAATTAACGCTAACCCAGCCAAAATCAGGACACATGGCCAGCAGGACGAGGGAAGTGATCGTGTCCCTGTACTCAGCTGGGGAGGCTGCACCTCAAATACTGTGTTCAGTTTTGGGCCCATTGCTACAAGAAAGACATTATGTTGCTAGGGTGTGTTCAAAGAAGGGCAACGAAGCTGGTGAAGGGTCTAGAGCACAAGTCTTATGAGGAGCAGCTGAGGGAACTGGGGTTGTTTAGCCTGGAGAAGAGGAGGCTGAGGGGAGACTTCATCGTGAAAGGAGGTTGTAGTGAGGTGGGTATTGGTCTCTTCTCCCAAGTAATAAGCGATAGGATGAGAGGAAATGGCCTCAAGTTGCGTCAGGGGAGGTTTAGATTGGATATTACGAAAAATTTCTTTACTGTAAGAGTGGTCAGGCATTGGAACAGGCTGCCCAGAGAGGTGATGGAGTCACCACGCCTGGAGGTGTTCAAAAACTGTGTAGATGTGGCACTTTGGGACATGGTTTAGTAGGCATGGTGGTGTTGGGTTGACGGTTGGACAAGATGAACTTAGACGTCTTTTCCAAAGTAAATGATTCTATGATTCTGCTGACGTATCTTGTTTCATGAAGAAATACCTCATCGAGAGAGTCATGGCAGAAGAAAAATGCATTTCACAAAACTACAATTTCATCACTTGACAATTATGGGTTATCGACACTATTTTAATAAGACACATTTATTTCTCGTGCTGTACAGTGTCTTCCAAGTTTTACAGTTCAGGACTCTGCTGGGCATTGTACACAAGCAAAATTGTAGTTTTATGCCTGTGATATTATCCTAGCAAGATGCTCAGGCAAGTAAATGGGGAAAAAAAAAATCCTACCTGAGCCCTTTTTAGGCTTAAAGCCCTGTTACATGGTGAAAATACCGCCTGAAATTCTTGTTCAAAACCGTAAAGACGTGAAAAAAGTTGCACTGCCTTTTTTTTCCCTTTTTTCTCCCCCGCCCTTCTCAGCAGTCTCTCGCTGTTTCCCCGCATTTCATCATGCAGCTGCTGCCAGCGCCGGGAGCTGCCACTGCAGCACGTCCCCCCGCCTCCCTGTCCCCCCCACCCGAGTTTGGGGACGGCCGGACGAGGTTTCTGGGCTCCGCTCTCCCTTCCCCGCCCCTCGAAGGCAGGAGCGGGACGGCGAGGGGGGGAAGCGAGTTGCAACGGAGCTGTCTTTCCCTAACCCGCCCCCCCCCCGCCCCGGCTCAGCCGGAGCGGCGAGGGGAGCTCAGAGGAGTCCATTTTAGCGGCCCAGACCCTCGCCGTGGGTCGCCTCGGCGCGGCGCGGCCACGTCGCGGGTGGGTGCGTGTGGAGAAGCAGCAGAGCCCCGGGGGAAGCCCTAGCGCCCCGTGGCCGGGCCGGGCCGCGCCCCGCGGCGGGCGGTGAAGGGGGGGAGAGGCGATTCGGGGAGGCGTGAATCATCCCACAAATACACGCTGAGAGGTTGTGGCAGCAGAGAGCAGGGTTTGGGCTGGGTGTTGTGTTGGTTTTTTTTTTTTCCTTTCCTTTTTTTTTCCCCTTCCCTTTTTTTTTGTTTTTCCCCTCTCCTCCAAAAACATGGCTGAAGCTGGGACGGGTTTTTTAGAGCAGCTGAAGTCTTGCATCGTCTGGTCTTGGACTTATCTCTGGACGCTGTGGTTCTTCATCATGCTCTTCCTGGTCTACATCTTAAGGGTACCCCTGAAGATCAACGACAATTTAACCACAGGTAGGGTGCCATCAACCCCCCCGGTGCTCTCCCCCCGGAGGGCTGCCCGCCGTCCCCTTACCGGGAAGGGGAAGGGGACGGCGGGCACCCCTCCGGGGGGAGAGCACCGCCACTGCCCGCTCGGATGCTGAGTTTCCTCGTGGAACTGGGAACCTTAAAGTAGTTGTGGTGCAGCGGGAGAGAGAAAGAGATCATCTGCTGGGGGTTCATCGCTCTCTCCTCCTTGCTTTGCCGGCTGGAGCGAGCTGCCAGAGGGATGCTGCAAAAAACCACCTCGCTTGGTCCTTGTGCCAGCGTACCTGCTACTGCCTGCCTGAGTGTAAGGGGCATTGGGGGAGCTTCTCCGTCTCCTCTTTTTTGCTGTGAGCAGAGGTAAAGAAGTCAAGATGACTTCAGGGGTCTAGAGCAAACTGTGGCCGTGCCCTAGCTGAAGTTCGCTGTTTTCTGGAGTTGTATTTTCACACTGGATTTTTACTAAAGCAATCAACATACTGATTTTTTGACTAGCAGGCTCTTTGAGGGGAAAAAAAAAAAAGCGTGTTTGATTTTTCAAGTAGTGGCTTAAACTGTTCATACCGGTTTTAAATAGCAGAACTGCTCTTTCCCCCCGCCAGTGTCATGCTTTTTCTGTACTTCTGAGAACAACTGAGAATTTCAGGGGCTCGAGCAAAAATGTGCAGCTTGTTCAATTCACAACCCTAAGTCAGGAACAACCAAAAGTAATTTACATCTCGTACGCGCTTTGTCTCAACTCATTTCCATAACAGGCTTATCTTTGGTGTAGACTGAGCAAGTATGTAGATACAGACCCATCTTCAGCTGCAGGGCAGTTTATTCTTTCTGGGAGCTTTCTTAGGAGCAGGTGGCACATGCATGTAGGAGAATTGTATTTGTGGAAAATTCTTGGTTTCTTTGAAGGATAAAAAAAGGACTCGTTATTATGGGGAATATGCTTGGATTTGGGCAGTATATGGAGTGGAATTAATATATTTTCCTGTACGGTTTATATTATACTTAAGCATTTTTTAACAGGATTAAAACTTTTATTATGTTTCTGATAAAAATTAGATATCAGCTTATTCTTCTGAGTGATAGTAAATAATAAATGATACGCGTGCAAGTTTGCTGGAAGATTATCACTGTTGCAATGGACTTTGCTTTGACTGTTAGACTCACTAAGGCAGTATGCCACTGCTATACTGAATCAGCAGTAACTTAAGTAGTGTTAGCCAGTCTGACTTGGGCAGTTATGTCTTTATTTTGAAATTGGTTATTTTTCCTTCCTCTCCACCATGATCATTTAATTTTTTTCCCCACGCACTGAGGAAGGCTGTTTGTTTTGGGAGCAGACCAAAATGAGATGTAACCCATGTGGCATCGCTGCTGATGGGAAGCGGAATGTTATCTGAGCGCTCTTCACCCGCCTTTCTGGCCTGTTCTCATTTGATAAGCCTTTGGCAAATCCAGCATCAAAGAAGAATTAAAAAAAAAAGGATTTGGCATACTGCAATTTTCACTTTAAGAATACACAGTAAACACAATTAAAAACAGCTTTTAAATACAATTTTGGTCAAACTTTCTCAATATGTCTTTGAACAAGTATCCTATTTCTTTTGACATTGCAGCACACTGATTAGAACAGGATGTAATTCTTGTTGCTTGATTCTTAACGATTTATGTAATACGTAAGTCCCAGGTAAACATTGCAGGCCACGGTTGTCAAGCAACAATGTCAGAATGCTGAATTGTGATCATTTTCACTATTGGGAAAAAAAATCACAGGTGTCTGTCTGAGACCTCATAAAACCCCTCTGATTTTTTTTCCTGAGTTTGAACGAACTAATTCTTGATGCACTTTCTCATTTGAAATGTTACTTCAGCCATCTTCAGCTGAGTCGTCTTGATTTTCTTTGAAATGTTGCAAAATGCAAGTGAAATGACAGTATGAAATCTGCAAATTGGAGAGATTTTCACACCTGTGTGTTTTAAAGCATTGAGGGGTTAAAAAGGCTGAAGAAATTACCAGTAAGTCTCAAAGTATGTGGTGAAAATTAGTTACCAGGGACGAACAATAGGCACGATATGGCCAGGCATGATATGGCCTTTACGCATCGTCTGTTCCTAAATGGGGTTTATTTAAAAAAATCAGCACTGGCAATAACATTTTGTTTGTGTTGGGTTGTTTTTGTTTTTCAAAGCTTTTGTGAATGGATTAAAAACGATCTGATTTGTTGTGGATTTTTTTTTTCCCTGATCGATGACAATGGGATACTGTCAGGTTGCTCATAAAGTACCACAGCAGCCGGCCCCAGATGTGATACTAATCAAATGGATCTCAGTGGTGTGAAAATAAAAGTATAAATGTTGGTACTAAAACTTCTGCGTGACGTAAAGAAATAATAAGGTGATTAAAACCGATGACTGGGCATTTTCCCAGAACAAGCTGAATCTGTTGGTGAGTTGAGGTCAAAGAAGCTGGTTTTCAGTACCACCAGACGCAGTCTTAGACAGCCGGTAAGAGAAATGCAGTTCCGCAGGTACGATTTGTACCTCATGAAATAGTGATTTTAAAAGGTTTTAGATATTTAGATCAAACATCTTAACCCGAGTCCACAGTGGGCTGCTGTGATATGAGGGACTAGCGTGGCATGTAAGGGAGAGTGCCTGCCAGAGGGACTGGTACTTCGTACTGTTATGTGATTTTCTTTTTCCATGCCTGATGTCAATATTTTTAAAAGGAAGTTGAAAAGCTGGAGAAGATAGTGGAAAAATTATTTAAGGGCTGGAGAGAAGCATCAGAGTAAGAGCTTTTGCTTGGGAGGTGACTAGATTGCAGTAAAGAGGTATTGTCATGGGGGAGAAATAAAGGGCCTTTTAATCACAAGAAGAATAATAAGAATTGATGACTGGAAGCAGAGGGCAAGCTCAATTTAGTCATAATCAGGCATTAATTTTTAACGAACTGTGGATCAGCTGCTAAAGGAACCTTTGGGTTTCCCATGTCTGAAAGTCTTCAAATCAGATGGTGAAATACAAGTCACTAGCGTTCATACAGCCTTAAATCAGTTTTCAGCGAGGACTTGGGCACTGCGCTGTGCAACGGCAGCCGTCAGTAACTAGGGATGGTTTCACCAAACAGTCTGGTGGTCACTTCTAGCTGTAAGCTTTATTAAGATGAAGTGTGGAGCCTTTTTTTTTCCCCTCTTTTGATGTTGTACAGATGGGCACACCCCAAGCATTTGGTAGCTCAGGTAGTGCAAGTCAGTCATTCTGTATGTTTCTTTGGGCTTCCCGGCTTGAAAGTCCTTGCAGTTTGGGGCAAGCGTAATTTCAGTATCCTCAGCGGAGTAGACTGCTGTGATATAATCAAAGGGAAACCTAGTCTGTCATATAAAAATATCCATGTTAAATCTTATTGTGGTGTTTCGTGTTTTTTTGCATTTTATTGAAGCTTGATGTACAAATCAAATCATAAAATCCTTTATGAAGAAGAGTGTTTGAACTGTTATAACTGTACCATACCATTAGCCAGGGAGCAAGAGAAGAGATTTAATATGCCAGGCTAAAATACTAAATACAGAATAAGTAGTTGAGGAAGTGGATGTTACCATCTTATTCCAAAATAATTAAAATAAACATGATTATTTTATATAGCGTGCTGTATTTTCCTCCCGTGTTGGCATTTGCACAATTTCTGAATGCCATGTTAATCTGAACTAAGACACACCTCTTCTAAAAATGTGCAGCCCTGCTTGTTTTTCCTGACATAACAGTTTGGCTTTCTAGTCATATCCTAAGAAGGACGAAGTCCCAGAAGGTAAACAGTTTCTGGTGATTTTATTTATCCTTTCGAAGCGCAACAGAAAGACGGATTTAATAACCAGACCATTAAGTGCAACTGGCTTGTGACGAGGCAGATAGGAGGAAACCTCTGGCTTGCTGAGGGTAGAGAAATCAGAAAACCTGATTTCTTAAAAGTGTGAATAATAAATACATGGGTGTGAGCTCTGGGTTGAACCTAGCTCTGTCAGTGTCTGCAGAATGTTACTAGCTTTCTGTGGGGCATCTCACTTCAGCTGCACTGGAGCAAGGCCCCATACTGTTACAAGTTGAACACCTAGAGAAGGGAGGGTTAGAAACCTACAGCGTGAAAGGCAGTAAGTAACATTGTCCTGCCGGTCCCCCGAGGGTCAGTGAGCCCGGGAGAACCGCAGCTGGAGGAGGAAGACCACGTCACCTTGGTGAGGAGCTGGTGGTTGTGTCAAAGCTGTGTTCTGGGGAATGCAGTGGTTTTCTTCATTATGATTTTTTTTATTATTATTCTGACATTCCTACCGAAGTACTTACCTAGCATTTTAATTAATGTGGGATTTGTGACCATGTAACAGTCTTCTCTTAGAGCCCAGAGCCTGAAACACCGTGCACGGTGCCAGCCATCTGGAGAGGGGAGGAAAGAGGCTGATGTGCAACAACACTTGCAGCCCTGGCCAACACCAGATTACTCACTCACAGTCAGGGTTTCTGCATTCGAAGTGTCTCCTCCCTTCCCTGTAAGATTAGGATAACAATGCTTTCTCTTCATCCAATAGTCTTTCTGAAGACACAAAACGGAGAGAATTTTAGGCAGCCAGATGCTACGGGGATCTGGTCCACCTCCAGTGCATTCACTGATGAGTGCATTGCACAGGCTTCGGTAGATAAAGCACTTGGACCACTCCTGTCTCATTGAACCCTCATTTTATGAAAACTATCCAGTATTTAACCATGGAAGAAAGCTGGGTGTGATTCTATAAGCAGAAATACTGCGGGAGATGAAGAGATGGAGCACCCCTCTCAGCTTTAGGCTATGTTGTCTTAGGGTGGTGGTTGCTGTCAGTGAAGCTCATCTCATCTTTCTGATCTTCCCTTTCTGGGCTTCCTGACCTTGCAGATATATGCTCGGCACCAGTGCAGTGTGCTCCAAGAGGCTGCAGTGTGAGAGAGAAGTAACTTTTCATTCCCATGGTCTCAAGTTCAAGTAGCAGCAGAAAACATTCGCCTGTTATTAAAATTTAGCTAATGGTCACTTTTTTCCTGCTGGTGATATTTGGCCACCTGGAGCTGCGTTGTGTGCAGACCTACAGTGATAAACCACCCTTAGGGCACAAGTTTTTTTGTTAGCCAGGGGTTTGTCCTCTCTGGGCCAGGGAGCATGGCTGCAGGCACTGGTGCTGGGGCTGCCGGCGCCTGCGCGGTGTGCTCCGTCACCGTGCATGTCGTGGTGTGTTTGCTGTGATAGCATCTTGACAGCGCAGTCAGGAGGTATTGTTCCCCTTCATAAATTTAAGCCCAGGAAGGTAGTCATGAGGGTTGGAAAACATTAACCCGACGAAGGCCAGGGAATTTCAAATGCATTGAAAACAAGTGAGCAGCTTCTTTCTTTTAAGAACTGAAGGACAGTTATTTTTATGTTCGCAGACTTGCTGGTAGTTGCTTGGCCTTCTTTCAAAGTCATCTGCCATCATTGTGATGGGTTTCCCTGTAAGCGTCTGCTGTGTGAACTACAGAAGTGAGTGTGGTGATGTGACCATGGAAAATCCGGAGCAAAATTCCTATGCCACCAAAAGGAGATGGAGAAACTCGTAACTCCCTGCAAGTGTAGTGGTGTTTGTTTTTTTTTTTCTGTATGAGCTAGGCTGTTGAAAGTAAAATTTTAAATACATGGCCACTTCTGGCAAGGTCAGCATTAATTCTGCATATGGATTTCACAGAATAAACCATTATCAGTTATATATAGATAGTTTGCCCACTGACCCCAAATCACTTGTCTTTTAATTTTCACATTCCTGAGGATGTAAATGAAGTCTTTCCTAAATACTGATCTTATTTTTCTGCAGTCCTAATGGAATTAAACAGTGTTTTGTTCACTGTTAAACTCCATCTTCAGCTGTATCACTTACAGCACTGTGAAGCATTCGTAGTGGCTGCTGAGCCTCCAGGCAGGGTTTGGATGTTAGAGGTTTCTCTGGTCTGCCTTTTTGGGTTTTGCAAAAAATTAGTTGTTACCTGGATATAGGCTAATATTCAAGAGGTCATTATGAAACAGATTTTAACCATTTTAAGCACGTGTATTTTCAGCATGGTACGCTTGGAAACTCTCCCTCTAATTTGTATGGACAAGAATATGATGTGCATGAAAGTAGTGTGTTATTTTTGTCAAAAGTCTTTATAGATGAAATTTGGGATTCTTGTGGGGGAAAAAGTCCTAACAAAACTTGTTAGATCAATTCCTGATGGATGCAGCGTACAATGATACTTGTTTTTGATGAATTTTGGCATTTCTTCACAAGTTTAATTTTTTTGATTGAGCTTAATTTTTCAATCAGCATCAAACGCAGGAAACTGAGTGCAGTTTGTAGCAAATGCAAGGTTTTCAGGAAATACTTCTTTAAGAAATTGACTTTCATACTAGAAAAGCTTTAGAAGATTTGCAGCCAGTATTTCAGGGGAAATGTGTAAGCCAGAGCCTTCAAAATAATACTTGATAAAATCTTGAGTGAGCTTACTGTAACACTGGCTAATATGCAACCACGGAGTGGTAACCTCAGCTTCTAACTGAGGTTAAATGTCCTCCATGTGCTGATGAAAATCTTCAGAAGTGCTCCTAAAACTGCACGTACGTAGTGGGATTTTCCCAAAGCATCCGTTAGTGCCCAGATAAAGTTAGCCTGAAAGAACATAAGCCCTGTTGTTCACAGAGGTAGTAGCTCCTAATTGTCTGAGCAGCTGTGAAAATACTACAATTCTAAATTAAAGGAAAAATTTAAAATAGATTTTTTTTGTGGTTATTTTGTAAACAAAGCAAATGCAAAAATCTAGATCATAAATTTGCATTTGTGAAAGATGCAAGAAGTGCCAAGTGGTGTCAGTGCCTGAAGGACTGAAAAGAGAGAGAACTACATAATTCTGTGCCAAAGCTCTACGTTAAGTGAAAGACAGAAGGACGTGGTGCCTGCCTTGAGAGCAACACCTAGCAGGAATTAGGAGGATGATGTTGGATAAAACAGGGGGGTTTGGGGGAATGGTATGCCTGTGTTTTAAAATGGATTCTGAAAACTGCAGCATCTCTTGAGAGGAACTACGCAGAGTCTAGCAAAAACACATTGCTAGCATAAGGAAGGTCAATGTAATCACAGAGAAGCTGCACAAGCAACTTGAACGGTAGCTAAGGAGGAGCAAGAGCTTTAATCTAGTTTACAAACATATAGTAAGCTTCCTAAATATCTGGAGTTAAAACGCATGTGTTACACTTGGCAGAACTGGGGCCAAATCATCTGTGGTCTGAAGAAGCAACCTGGCTGTGAGACATGCTGCCAGCAGTGCCCTCACTTTAATAGAAACAAAGAATTGAGAGGTGGTTGCTTGCACTGTAAACTATATGGTGGGAAGAAAATGGCAGGTACTAAAGTAGCCTTTAATATAAGGGAGACAAGTCTTACAAAAATGGGTGGCTGCAAGCCGAATCCAGAGGAATTCACATGCAGAGTATGTTTTTAAAGGAGATTTTTGAAGATGTGTGTGTTTGGACCAAACTGCCATGGCAAGCGATGCTATGGCTTTGGCAGCTTTGGCTTTTAAGGCCGTCAGTGTGATGAGTATTGCCAAACTCAAAAAAGGGGGAATGGGAGTGAAATCTTAACAGCCTGTGAAAAACAGGAGAGCTGACTAGTAAAACGCTGTCATGTTGAGGTTAAAAAAACCCAACACCCAGCTGGAAGCGATTGCTGACAGCGTGCAGGTACGTCGTGCAAGCACAGAGGCTCCGGCAGTCCCTGGATGTGCCAGGACGTTTGTGGATGTGCCAGACCGCCGTCCCCACCGAGTCCAGGGTTTCTGTGCGCGGCTCGGTCAGCTGGCAAGCTCTGCGCTTAAGGGAGAGTTATTTGTCTTGTTGGCAAGTAGTAAAGCAAATAAAACCACCTAAGTGGTGACTTACATTGGATGACCAAGCACTTTCTTCTGGACTTAAATCTATAGAAATGAACATCGCCGTCAGCAAATGAGGAAGACAGTGTCTTTTGTGCAGCAGTCACAAGTCAGGATTCAGCTTTTTTATAACAAGGCTAGTTGTTCAAGAAAATATTTTGTATTTAACAAAATAAGCCCCTACTCCAGACATCTGTTGGTATGTTGAATGCAACTGACCGTTACGTTAAACTGTACGGGGAGAACCAAGGCACAGGGAAATGAGACCCCGATCCTGCAAATCTTTAATGGTGTGATTTGTTCTCCAAGCGTAGGTCCAGGGGTTTACTGCAAAGGTAATTAATGAGCATGAATTCTTAACGACTGGGGCATAAATAGTTTGCCAAGGTACTGCAGGAAGCCTGTAGCAAAACCGGGGATAGAGCCCCCAGTCTCTTGAGTCCAAAGGCAGTTTTCCCTCTTGTAATTTGATGGTCGCATCTAAGTTTTACCTTTTTTACCGGAGCTACTTCAGGAACGTATTTAGGCCATTTGTCAAAGAATTTAAGATAAAACCTAGCTTGGTCCCGTGGCCAGACTGTGGGGTGCTTGCTCCTCCGCTGGCTGTTAAAAGGGGTGTCTGAAGGCCCCTTCCACCTGTTTTTAAATTAGCTCTTTGTGGCACTGGAGGCATCTATTGAAAGATTGTATTATAAACTCCAGCTCGTCCTCGTGTCTGTGAAGTGTCATGTGGACCAGTGATGCTGTGTAAATACTAATGAGTGAAAGTTGCTTTGTAAACTCCCAGCACAGGCTAATTGGATTTTTTTTTTGTGTTTCTTGTTTGGGCACTGCAGAAGGGCAACAAATTTTAACACCCAGAACACTAAGCTTAAGCAACGATAATGCATTTAAAGACAAGAGTTAATGTCGTGCTTTCAGCAGACAGAACAAACAACTTGTTACTGTTAAGCCTGAGGAAAGGACCTAAATTCAAAGTCCAAATCAAAACTCACCAGCTGCTGTGAGAAGACAAAGATTTATTATTGTGGAGTCTAAACTGGAGATTTATCACTGCGGTAGATTCAATGCTTAAGTGATTAAGTGCACTTAAATATACCAATTAGAAGGATGAAAGCTATAGGGCAAAAATGAAATGCAGTCATCATAAGATTCCTCTTTTGCAGTGTGCCAACTGCAACCATGAGATATAATTTCCAGCTCACTTTCTAGAAATAAACGTGGCTTATTAAATGTCAAGCCTGTTAGGTTGATACATTAGGTCTTGTGCTCAGCGGCAAGACACTCAGAGATCAGATTTAAAGCACAAGAAATGTTATCGTTGTCGTCGTTTTATGTTGTAAGGCTGCCGTTCATTTCTCAAGAAAATGTGCTTGTAACCTGAGAGTGCTGTAGATGTTGATCTTCACATACCTAAATGTTTTTATGGCACTGCCTGTATGTTTTATGCTGAGGACTGAAAATTGTTCACAGCACAGCTTGGTCCGGAGCAAGGTTATATGATCTACTAATGCACTTAATCTTCCATGTGAAATTTCTCTTGCTATTTTTAATTCTGAAGTGAACTTGATAGCAGTGTACCCAGCCTCGTATATTTTACACAAAGCTCAGCTTGGAGTCCCAGCCTAGTCATTTCCTCAGTTTTCGGAGAGGAGGTTAAACCAGACCCCATTAGGAGAGGGTGTGCAGCTGGCCTGTCATACCCTGCACAGGGGACGAGGGGACAGAGAGTCCTTGGGTGCGACTCAAGCCGCTTCTGGAGCAGCAGCCGACCTTGCGCAGCAGCAGGGTGCTGCAGCCGAGCTGATGAGCCTTCCCTGCTGAGAGAAGGAGCTGAGGAGGTCTTGTGCAGTGCTGCACTGATGCAGACCTGCTGCTTTTAGGAGCCAGAGGTGTCTCCTCAATAGCACTTGACTTTATGGATTTATCTGCCCACTCCAAGTAGGCTCCTGTACCATGCTGCGCTGTGTGGTACAGAAGTACCTTCTGGTCCCTATGTCCGTCCATTCAGCTCTTTGGGTTAGGACAAAGGAGGAATGATACCAGCACAGGAGAATCTCCTGGAGTAAATATTGTCCTACATACTCCGAACTTGGATTTCCCTCCAGAAATCCTTGTCAAGAGTCTATGGTTTCAAAGTGCTGATCGCAGCTGTGTTAGCAGAGACCCAAAAGCTGTGTGGTCTTGGAGGGTACAAAAGCCTTGAGGAGCTCTTGTTAGCTCCAGGACTTCTGAAGATGCCCAGGCTGCAGGGTTTGCCTAGCCCTGGCAAGTGAGGATTTGGCCTGTGTTACAGTCCAGGGTGTTTTGTCAGTGCCTCCGCAGGAGCCAGGGTTTTCACCCTTGATGTCCTAGTGTAGCTCCCCTGCCTCCTGTGAGGAGTAGGTAGGAGCTGTGCCATGTGGGACTAGAGAGGTGGACGGGGCCCTCGGGGTCCCTGACTCCAGTCCTCAGCCATATTTTACATTATCTTCCCATAAACCACTGCACTGAAAGATATTTCTGGAACTTGATAGCTCTGATGGTTAGAAACCTTGGTCTTACTCCAGCCCAGATGTATTCATGGCTGGTTTGCACGCATTTGCCCTCATGACAGCTCTCTCCTTTACCTTCAGAAACTGCACCACCGCCATGACGACTGGTTCCCAGTGCGCTTATATGGGGTTTTCCCTCCTCCTCCTCCCCTTGTGAGGTTGAGTGAGTTAGGCAGTCCTACCCTGCTCTCCTAAAATGGCTGGATGTCCTTGATCATACTAGTAATACTCTATTTTTTTCATCCATTTCATAATTGGGTAACCAGCATTGTATGTCATATGCCAAGGTAAGGCTTCGTTAACTGCCTTATGTAGTGTAATTAATCTTCCTTGCCTTCCACTGGAAATATTTTGCCATGTAGTCATATGGTTAAAATTGTCTTTTTTTGTGTCAGTATCTCCTTGGCGGATCGTAGCAGTATGTGGCCATATAGTAGGTGTGGACCCGTCACGCCAGCTGACCAGCTGCGAGCAGAAGCCCTTGCTGGTCCCTTGCCCTTTGCACCATTAACTTTGATCCAGCTTCTCTGGCAGCTCATACCAGCCTCCTTCTGCACCCTTCTGGTTTTGGTAATGAAAATATTCAGTAAGGTTCAGTTGACAGCTCCGTGGGCTCCAAGGTTTCTCAGTCTCTGCCAGTTCCTCCCTCCTCCCCACGTCTCCCTTTGTAACTAACTTCCTATGGCACTGTCAGATACTTTACTGAAATCTAGATGGTTTAGAGCTACTCATTTTTTCTTGGCTGGAAAACTAGCTATTTTTAATAAAGGGACACATCTGGTTGGTCTGGCATGAGTTATTTATTTTGTGTTTTATCCAATTTTTCATTTACCTCCATTGCTTAATTTATTGTTATCTTTACAATTCTGAAGTTTCACATAGTACTGCTTTGTCAGTAGTGCAGTAGCTTGGGTCTGCTTATTAAATATAGAAATATGAGGTACTCTGGCATAGTTTGGGGAGTTTCATCAGTTTATTAAAAGTGTCTTGATGCTGGGCTTGATTTTTCGAATGCCACTTCTTTCAGTAAGAGCTTCTTTCAGTAAGATGATTTATGTATATTCCCTTCATCTCACACTCAGCCATGTCTTGAACATGTTAAGCTCTTTGAATTATGTCTCTCTTTCTCCTGTCACAATATCTCTTTTCTTGCGCTTACTTTTATTATTTTTTTACTCCACATTCAATAGTTTTGTTCCCATTCAAAAGTGAAGTAAGTATTCACTTTGTTTTGGGGACTACTGTATCCCATTTCTTACCTTGCTGTCTCATTATTTTGTTGAAGTAATCTTACTGGTTTGCTGGGTTTATTTTGATATATATTATGTGTTTTTATACAACTCTTAAGGTATAACTCAGCCTGACTTTTAGCAGATATAATTTTATTTCTGTGCCTTTTGTCCTCACCAAAGCAGAGGGGAATCTTCGAACATCCCAGGTCTTGTGGGTGTTACCAGTACAGGGTTGGTGTTGCTTTATTTTAAAGCCTTGGCTGATAGATTGGTGTCTATGAGGTAGAAATGGAATTTAACTTTCCATGATTATTTTGAGAAAGTCTGTGTTGCAGTTCTGGCCTCCTTGAAGCAGTCGGCAAAGCTCCTACTGACTCTGATAAAATGACTGCGTTTCCCCGAGAGTTTTTTGACGTTAGGTCCTGGTAGAAGAGGGTGTTTAGCATCCCAAACATCCCCCCAGCAATTTGAAATAAGTCTGAACGTTTGCTGCCTTCCTGTGTTTGGAACATAATAGGTATCAAGAAACTGAGAACTGATAGCAGTGCAGGTTAGACAGTATTAAATGAAGATATTTAGTGAGTATTATGTGTTAAAAAAGCTGACTTGTCTAAACCTAAACTGCAAAGTTTCTCAGGTGCTTTTATGTTTAAAGAGTTTTAATCAGTTTAATCATTTTTTGAAGTTCTTTAGGTTGCAAGATAAATTTTCAGTTTTATAAGGTATTGTAATCTTTCTGATTGATTGAAAATATGATGAATTTTACACGATATAAGCCAAACCCAGTAATTAGTAAATCACTCGGCTGAACATTTTGGGTGCTTCAAGTACTATTCTCCTGTCTTCTAAAACTCAGGTGGATCTAAAATTCACAAATTTTCTGCAGGCCACATTCAAGCTGGCAATGACTGATTATGGAACAACATCCTCATTAGGCAATTGGTTTTATTTAGGTTTCTGAATAATTATATATTACTGTCCCCCTTGTGTTTGAGGGTCTAGGTCTATAAATACACAGCTCTACAAATGCTCTGTCAGTTGGGATGCAGTCAGCCATGTGCAGGACTAGTCAGCATCATTTGCTATTTTCCTTAGGTGAGCTAGTAATACAGGCTTGAAGTAAATATCCTATAATATCTTCATTACAAATCCCTTCTTCCCTAGATATGGTGGAGTTCCTCTTACTGGATGGCAGAAATGCGTGGGTTTGTACACCTCTATACTCTCCACTTTACTGCAGGGCTCTTAGGGGCCATTTTGTTTGTTGGTGCAAACGGGACCAGCTGCTGGTCGGTTATTGTAAGATGGCTCAGTAGCTGTAAATGCTGACCCAGCTTGGTTCATCAGGAGGGCAACTGCTGACCTGGGGATCAACCAAGATGGTGGGATCCCAGGTCTTCCTATCTGAGTTGTGACCCCTTTGCATCTTTGGATGGACCCTTAGAGCTACAGAGGAGTCTTTGGTTTAGCCCAGGGTGAACACTGGACACTTTATTCATTTAAAAAAAAAAACAAAACACCCAAAAACCAGGCACAGAGAGAATCCACAGAGAGCTTCTCTGGCCGTTGAGCTCCCTTATGTACACAGTCCTCTGTAAACTGCAGTCGTCCTCTCTCCAACGCACACACACGTGACCCTTCTGCACAGGCACAAAAATCAATAATAAACAGTAAATGAATAACGAAAGGCCTGCCAACGAAAATCTCTCTTGTTTAATTTTGCATTTCTTTTCCTTTTCTAATCTAATGTGACAGAGAAGCATTTAAGGCAGAAGGATGCCGGGAGCAATGTGATTTTATGAAGCCTTTTCTCACAAACGCCTTTGTTTTAGGAGCAAAGGGGCTGGTGGTGTCCGGGGGGGCTGACGTCCTCTCGCAGGGCCTCGCACAACAGGCATTGCAGGGGGTCCTGAGCTTAGCCCTTCAGAAACTTTCTCCTTGCCTAAGGATCAGAAACCCATTGCGTTGACAGAGTAGGTAGTGATGTGTCTTGTGCAGGACGCGCTCTGCAGTTCTCTGGACGTATTTTTATTTGTACACGGAAGCAGTACCATGTAGCTGTGCCCTCACCAGCTGTACCCGAGCCCATCTTTTAACTGAGGGTTTTGTCCTCTTCCTTTCCCCGTCCCTCCTTAGATTTTTATCTACCTTTGGTCTTTAGGGTGAAAACAAATTGGTATTAAAAGTATCTTCTCTGTTTCAGTTTATAGCGTTAGTTTATTTGGGGTATGTATTTTAAACATGCAGACTGGAATTATATCTGCAGGGCAATGTTTTCAGAAGCACCCATGGTTATTTCGTCACCTAGATGCTTTAGTCAGCCTTTAGTTTACTTATTAACATGTACTTGTTTATGTGCGCTTTATAATAAGCGTAGTAATAAACCAGAAAGTGCTTTGCTAACTCTAAGAAAATAATTAAATATCTGATATACAATATAATATGTGCATCTATAATGGCACAATATCCTTTTACTGGTACACTGGTGTAATTCGGTACTGTGCGCTGTAGCCGTTGCTTTTGCAGGAAGTTACGCTGTCAGTCTGGAATAGAAGTTAATATTAATGAGAGATGTGAGAACACCCTAAAATAATAATAAACCAAAACTACATGCCAGTTCAAACAAATTCGATTACGGTGTGTTTGCTCTCAGTGAATGCTATAGTTCAGCAAGGGGAACATTGGCTGACTCGGGTCCTCAACATTGTTCTTAAAATATGTGTCCCTCTGGTTGGGAGATCGCAACACTGCGTGGCAGTAGATGGGAATGGTCTGAAGTTTGAGTTCTGTTCTTAATTTACAGTGAACAAAATAAACGGTGTATTTATTTACAGAGACTGTTAACATTACCATTTGGCATCTTGCAGTTTACGTTTGGTGGAAAGGATTCATTGAGTTTGTTTATGAAGGAGGTAAAATTATATTTTTGATTCAGCAGATGTTTATCATGCAGAAAACTAACTAGAAGCCAATGCACTTGCATTTGAGTCACTTCCATTTTCTAGTGGTTGCTATTCGGATGGGAACAGTAAGATTAGACTTTTGTTCTACACTATTGGTTTGTAGTTATTTTTTTCCACTTGTCTTTGGTAATTCCTTTCTGGTCCTTTCCTTAGCGCTTGAGCTGGGCCCTGCAGCGTGCCTTGCCTAGGCTGCCTTAAACAGATTTTGCATTTGATACGCAGAATCATGTGGGCAGAAGCGGAAAAGTCCATGTGCAGTTTACACACTAGAGGGCATCCTGTTAAAGACGCAGGAGGCCTCCGGGGACGAGGAGAGGTGGCTGCGGCCTGTGGGAAACATAGTCTGAAAAACCCTTAGGTCTGATTGTGTGTCAGAGACCTAAAGAAGGGTCGTCATCGGTTTCTGATAGCGGACGCATGCACACACAGGCGCAGCCCCCTGCAGCAAACTTGTGAATGTGATGGAGCCCCTTCGCACACAAGCGGAGATCCATTAACAGTCATTATATTGCATCAGATTATCCGCAGAGGGGAAGTATTAAGTTGAACACAGTCACGTGATAGGTAAGAAATATAGTTGTAAGGCCATCCTACAACTGATGTAGCTGTAAGGCAGAGTCACGACCCACCCTTGACCTTCAGAGGTCTGCCTATGAGGTGGTCCTCTAGATTGCTTTTACAAGGTCAGGTGAAAGATGAGGTCCTGGGCTTCAGTAACTTGAAGCAACAACGGTGCCTGCAGTAAAGCCAGACTATCTTAATTAAGTAGGACAAGAAGTGGAAAATGCAGGACTAGAAGACTGATTGTTGACTTAAGATGTCTCATATTTGTCTTCCTGAAGCGATTACTGCAAAATAAGCTAGAGTGTTCCCAGCTGCTTTATGTTCTTTCTCTGGACTGCCATTGATATTTTGTTTATGCACAATAGCATCATTTAAAAATACAAGTATGTAGGTGGTGGCAGCTGCTCAGACAGTTAAAACAGACTCTTCAACATCAGGTGCCTCTGGAAAACCAGGCATCTGCTTCATTGGGGTTTTATCCATCAGTTTATTCAGGGAGTTTCAACTAGATTGGGGGTCTGGTGACTTGTCTTTATATGTCTGTGTATTAAATGCCGGCTCCCACCTTTATATGATCTGTCCAGATAGACCAAAGATAAATGTAAGCGATAAAAGATGAAAAATAGCATGGCAGGTATGGTTTAGAACAGGTTGCAAAGTGCTGAGCAGGTCTCAGTGTTTTGTAATGCCAGGTCCCCAATTGCTTTGTGGTTATTAAATTGATTTGTGTGTGGCTTGTTTTAAGTGAAGGGCTGCCTCAGCTAAGCAGACTTATAATGAGGCATATGAGGTAGAAGCAATTTGAATACTTATAAATTTTTGTCTGTAAAGTATTTTTGTAAGAGCAGTCTCAGCTGTGATGTGTTTGTATGACAGGTATTCATAAATGGAACAAAAGTATTTGCTGGTGTCTGTCAAGGCAGCAGCTTAACTAAGATTTTAGAGGGATTTCAAAGAGAGAATACAAGAAAACAAATTTGTATGGCTACCAGCAACTCACGTTGAATGTCAAGGGCATAGGGATAGGTGTTCTATTCCGGTGAGTCACCCGCTACATCTCTTCACATAATATATATTTCAGCTTTGTCCTCTCTTGCATTTAACATGGTATGAAATAGCACGTTAACTGGAAAGGCAGTGACTTAAAGAATAGCTGCCCTTCCTTAGCTTACCACATCTTCTAATGCCAAACAACAATGGCAAGGTCAGAAGAATTAAAAGAAGTTTATATGTTAAGTTGCTTCCTATGGAAGCACTTTGAAAAGCTAAATTTGTCCAGTTGTATTGTAACATCTGAAGCTGAGAACATATAAGTGAACGTGAAATGTGAGTGGGGCTTACTGCATATTTTGCATGAAAAACAATTCTTCATATGTAAAGCAAAGACCAAATAATGCCTGATATATTGATTTATGTTCTCATTTGCTCTCCAGATCTTAAATGAGTGATAACTTTCACACTCCCCCTCCACTTGTGTTTGAATTTACTTTTCTCTTGCTTCAGCCATGTCATCATGGCCCCTTCCCAAATTGTGCACCACATAGAGGAACACGAACAATGATACGGAAAGGATTCAAAATCCATGTATCACTTTCTTTTTACAATTTTAAATCCAAATTTAGGTGAAAAGCTTTTAACATCTAGTTCTGTGGGGAAAGTAAGAACATAAAGCTTCCTTTCCATACTTGCATCCTTTGTGAAACCCTCGAGGAGCCATCACAGATAATGTAAAAGGTATTGCATCTTTGCTAGCATACATTTTAATTTCTTCTACTTGTGCTTGGAACAAGGCTGTCTTCTTTCCTGGGAAAGGTCCTTTGATTGAAAATAAATAGGCAGGAAGGATGGGGTTTAATTGTCATGAAAGTTCACTTCTAGTGATCAGACGTATGAGGTCAGTGTGTGTAGGGGAGAGTGGGAAACGATGCTTAATAAGCTGGAGACTGGCATCCAGAGATTATCGAGAAGCAGGGTCTTCATTACGAAAACAGTGATTTTTCTCTGTTTCTCCCTCGTGATATAATTAACACCTATTTGCAGTACTGCTGTAAAATCTTAGTGGAGGCAAAATCTTCACATTTTTACTGCAAAGGCAAATGAATCCCTGGCTGTTACATAGCCCTGACCTGGGAGTACGGAGAGTAAAAACCAACTGAATCATAGTTAGATTTCATTCAGTGTGAAAACCAATGCACTTCCTGTGGGAAACGCCTCATCGCTGTTGCCCACCTAACTTGTGCTGCAAAACCAGGTGTACATCTGGACAGATGTGGCAAGACAAAGTGATCTCGGTTAGCTCAAATACTTTTTCCATACAGTGGTTTTGCTTGGTTCTGGTTGTGGCCTCCATCCCTCAGGCAGGGCTGGCGCGTGGGTTGGCGGCTGTGGTGTTATGCCAGCAGACCTTTGGGGGTTACCCCAGGTAGGGAGAGCGGTGACGACAGGCCAGGCGTTCGCAGTGAAAAAGCACTTAATGCCTGACTTGCAGCCAGAAATACCTGTCAGACCACAGCCTTAGTCTTGCTTTTGCTTTTGCAGAGTGTCACATAGCTGGAGTAAGCGTGACGGATTACGGTGCTAACTTGGCAAGAAAAGACAGTCTCCTGTTCAAACAGAATATAATGGATGTTGAAAGCTTCTTCAAGTTAGTCTGGAAATCATCAAACAGTTTCCTGTTATCTGTAAAGCAGGGTTTTTAACATGATATTTTCGAGCAGCATAGGGGTTCTTGTGTGTGCTAGTAGGCTGTGCTCCAGAAACTGTGCAGAACATTAAAACCTCTACGGTGAAGTCACTCAGGGCATTTCTAGTGTTGATTTGGGGGAGGTGGGAGGTTGGTTATTTTTTGGGGAGGTGTATTTTTTTTTTTCCTGAGAATAGGTGATACCAGAGCGGCTGACAATGTAAAGTAACTCTTCATGAGCAGGTGCCAATTGTAATCTGTCTCTCCTTCTTCATCTGTAATTTACTTTCACATGCAAGTTTGCCACTTGGCTTTCCTTTTGTTACTCTTCTGGATAGTCTTATTGTAATTCCAACTTTGAGTTTTGCTAGTTCATGACTTCAGCATCTTTCCATAGTGACCGTTGCGAGTAAATTATGTGTTTAGTGAAAGCCTGTTTTCTTGTACAGTTCTCAATTTGTCCCTTATTTTATTGAATGGCTGCTTTTTTGCAATTCTGCTTCTTTATTCTACATACGCTTACAGTATCCCTTCTCCTTTAACTCTTATGTGACCTAAACGATACTGAAATGATACTGATTATTTTAATCTTACAATTTTTATTGCCACTGCTACATGTCCCTCTACAGTCATTTTTTGGATAGAGTGGTAGTATTCATAAAGTATAGGTGATCTACAATATAGAAAAGAGATTATATATTTCATATATATTATTATTATTATTATTATTATTATTATTATTATTATTATATATTTCATATTCTTTGCCATTCCTAGCATCACGTTGGTTGGCTGGTTTGGGATTTTTTCTGCTTTTTGCGTTTTTTTTCTGGCTGCAGCTGTTCATGGAGGGAGGGGATTCTGTTGAGCCATGTACAGCAGCACTCAGTTTTTCTGCTCAATCTGTTGCTCTGTATGAGGAGAGAAGAAAATGTAGTCATTGTGTTTTAAATTTAGTAACTTCTAGTAATTTTGATGATTACTAAGATCACTTTTCTGATTATAAATAAACCGCATTGTTTAAAAATATTTTTTACTAGACTGAATTCTGTCCCAAAATTGGAGCAGGCTGAGGAGAGTTTGGGAAAGAAATTATGGTCAAGTTTTTGCATTCTTAACTGTAAATGGAAACAGAAGGGCATTGACTGACCAGAAGCTTTAATTTTGTAGCTCTTGTAGTTAATGGAAAACATTACTTACTAAAAACGCTGTCAGATTTAGTTCGTCATGCTTCGGAGGTTCCTCTGGAGCTCTGTAGGTGGTTGAAGCCTCGGGCAAACCCTTCTGTCTGATGCTCCTTGGGCAACCTGGGGAGTGCTGAAAGCTGGATGTGAATAGGTGTTAGGTGTCCTCTGGTGCGAGCGAAAGAGGTAACCCAGCGTCATTGTCACTGGGAGAGTAAGGCCAAGCTGGCAGACACTTGAGAATAACCATGGGTTGTTGCAAAGCCAATTTTAAGTCATTGAAAGCAAAGTCTGAGGAATTCAGTGTCTTCCTTGCCCAAATTACTAGGAAAAGGCTGTAAAGTTTGACGAAGTAGCAAGGTGGTTAGCTGAGCTGAAGGAGAGCTTGCCAGGAAAAAAACCAAATCTGGTCACTGCTTCTGTAGCTGTCCTGAATCCATTTACTTCCACGGACTAAATCGGCTGTACGGTTTATTTACACTGCTTGAGAATCATCCTTCTTTTTATGTAGTTTTGTCAAGATTTATGAATTGAGGAGAGAGATAGCATGTGGCAGACAGGAAGGTCACTGAGATGAAGTTACTGATGTAGCTGAACATGAGAAAACCGGTGGTTTGATGCTCTGGGCCATATCTGCCCTCCAAGAGACTCACTGCTTGCTCTCCTCTGTGTACCATGTGGCATTTCTCTCTGTGTGCACGCTACATGAGTCTTACGCCCGGGAGATGGAAATTAATCTCCTTCCAGTGTCCGACCATTAAACACGATGTATGTGTTGGGATGTCACTTCTAATCTCTCATCCTGGGTCCAGAACACCTCTCCTATGAAGAAAGACTGAGAGGGTTGAGGTTGTTTAGCCTGGAGAAGAGAAGGCTCCAGGGAGACCTTATTGCGTCCTTTCATTATATAAAGGGCGCTTATAAGAAAGACAGAGAGAGACTTTTTACCAAGGCCTGTAGTGACAGGACAAGGGGCAGTGGTTTTACGTTGAAAGAGAGTAGGTTTAGACTGGATATAAGGAAGAGATTGTTTACAATGAGGGTGGTGAGACTCTGGAACAGGTTGCCTGAGAACTTAGGAAAGTCCCATCATTGGAAGTGTTCAAGGTCAGGCTGGACGGGGCTTTGAGCAACCTGATCTAATGAAAGATGTCTCTGCTCATGGCAAGGAGGTTGGACTACATGATCTTAAAGGTCTTTTCCAACCATATGATTCTGTGATTCTGTGATCTTTAAAGGTCCCTTCCAACCCAAACCATTCCATGGTTCTATGCTCCTGAAATTGGCCTCTTTGGAAAATCTTTACAACAAGGTGCCAAAGTGTTTTACAGTGTTGGGAAATTATAGATAATTGTGGATGTTAAAAGTTTGACGTTGTAGAGTCATACACAGGAATGTTTCACCCATAACAAGATCTTGACTGTGTGTTGTGGTTTTGACTGTTTAATTTGTATGATGTAGACATTTGATGAATTTTTCCATTACTAATTTTCTCTAAAGCCAAGATTAAAGACCTTTTATGCACTACTTGCTACTTCTTTTATGGACTTGGAAGAGTCCATAATCTTGGAAAAGTTTTCCAAATGGTAGCTGTGTTGTTTGAAAAATCCCGCTTCTGTATCTCAAATCAGTATGTAGGGCTTTATTGTAGGTTAGCAGATGTTTGTCTTCTTTCTACTGTTGGTTTGTTAACAGTTTTTCATCTTCAGCATTAACCAGAAACAGACACTTAAGGAATCACTGTTACTTTTTTCTTTATTTACTAGTAAGTGAGAAGCTCAGGAGCTTTTAGGCATGTTTGTAACCATGTGTGAAATATCCCCGCATAAAGTTATAAATTCCATTCTGGTGTATGAAAACCATTGGTAGTTGTAACTTGGGTTCTGGTTCACAGCATTTCTATCTCAGCACAGATGTGATGCTTCATGGACAGTCAGGGCCAGAGGAGATTTTCTGGCACAGCAAGGTATGGCCTGAACTCAACAACTTCTCCATACAACTGCGGCAGTTGTTTTTTGCCAGCGAGGACCCTGACTTCAGAAGGTCTCCCTGTGCAATTAGGCAGAAACCAACCACGCTGGTGAGCCAAGATGGATTTCTGCTCTGTGAACTGCATGGACAGCAAGAGAAATGCCTTTGGCAGAAGGAGATCCCATAGGAATAGAGGCCTTTTACCCTAATGGACAAAAATCAGAAGAGGCAAGGACTGTTTGGATTTGGGGGTTTGGGTAAACCCAGGGCTTTAGGATGGGATAAGGTCCAACTGGTAGGGTGTGTTGGATTTATGTTGTTTTTCAAGGTAAGACATTTGTGACTAGAAACCTTGTTTTGTTTAGCCAGTTTCTTTGGATAGATTGTCCCATGTAAGTACAAGTAGGGCAGTGAGACGTCCATACCCCTTCTCTGGGAGACATCTGCCTTAAATACCCGGGGGCTCCAGGAGGCTGTGTCTTGAGCCCTGCGTCTGAGACCACTGGACTCTGCTGGGAATATGAGGTGAGAACCTGTTCATTAGTGATGACAAATAGGTTTTCTGAGGTAATCTAACTGGAAAATAACTGTGGAGATGCAATTGCTTTTCTTATTTAATGTCCTGTTAATACTGCCATGGAAGGTAGATATCCTTGGGAGCTCCATGGCCATGGAGATGAATGTCCTCTCCTCCTCAGAGTAGAGTACAGCAGGTACTCAAACGGAGTGCAGTCTGTGGATGTGTAAGATCTAGACAAAGGCACAGATACTGTTTTCTGCAAATACTTTCTGTCAGGTGCAGTGTATTTTCTAAGAGAAATCCTGTTCTTTCGACGCAGCAAACCAAGGTGTCAGTGGGGCAGCAAATGCTGTAGCTTGCAAACATCAGACATGGTCCATGATTCTGCCCATGTTGCCTCTTTTAAGTCAATTTTATAAAACAGTGTATTTATAACTGTCTTTAACCTTTTGATGGAGTCGAGAGATGCAGGTCGTACCATTGTATGTTTTGATTACCACTTGGGTTTTTACACAATTTATTTAATTCCAGGGTGACATTATCCTGTTACATTTTTTTCTGAATGGTCTGACCGGCTCACAGTGGTGTCAATAGCTGATTTCTCACTGGCTTCTATAGGTAAAAGTTCATGGCAACATGAATAAAAGTATGTTTTCATGTTTAGTCATGAATTTGTGGTTTGAACCTAAGTTGTGTGTGGTTTTGAATAATTTTGTATGAAAAATAGCAGCATAACTTTTATTATTTCACATACAGCCTATTCCTACTTCTTTTAGTAGAAAGAACTTAAAAATAAAAAATCATGACAGTGAGCAAAGCCAAAGCAGTAATTCAACTAGAGGAAAGAAGAAATGTAGCAATTTAATGGAAATTTATTTGCAGTATTATTTCCTATTTTTTCCCCTAGCTGCACACAGTAAGATACATTTAGTCAATATGGTATCTTATTACCTACAAGATCCCTAAGTGCAGTGGAGAGATTCATCTGCTTTTACATTATATGGCAGGAGCACTTTTTTACCAAAGTGTAATGCAGTAAGCAGGGAAGCAAGGAATAATTCCTGGTTGTGATCAAAATAGCCTGCCTAGACTCGTGGGGTAGCTCCATGGCCTTGGCATTTATAAAAGCTTGATTTACAAAACCTTAAAATTTGAACCTGACACTTCAGACCTGACATCTACCCTTCCTCATCACTTGACACAAACCACACTTACCTTTATTTGTCAGTGCTATGGGGAAAAAGGAGGAATGCACTAGTTTGTTAGAAGTACCACACATTTCACCTCACCTTCTGTACATGTATGATGTGTTTTTAAGAAGTAACAGGAGATTACGGTATAGGAGACCTTCTCTCTCCTCATCTGGGATAGAAAACCAACCTTAGGAGAACAGGCCGGTTGGGATCAATGAGGATTTGTTTGAGGAAGGCAATCTAGTTTTAGGCCTATATTATCTCCTATTAAATATTAAATTTTGCTTATTTGAAGACCTAAAAGGGCTGTCATGCTCCTAACATGGACAATATAATTTAAGCGTTTGTTTTAGTAGCTGACCAACTATGTGCCACTGAAATATGGTGTATCTTTCAGACAGATCTCCAGTTGTTGATGAATGCTATTGCAATGAGTCAGTGTTTATCCAAGTTTTTATTACTGCAGTTTTTTATTATTGCTGAGATTTGAAATGAAGAGCTGTGGACACTTTCTAACAGAAAACTGTTGTTTTTTATTCTGTTGCTGTTCTGAATCATATTTCCTGTGAAGGGGTTGAAATATTATGGAAATGATGACTAAGAACATTTGTTTTAAAATATATTATGCTGCATTCTTAGCCATGGATTTAAAAATAAATTGTCTACTGAGGAAAAAATGTTGGGCATGTTCCAGTTTCACAACAAAAAGGCGGGGGTGGGGTCAGATACTCTGTGCTTGGGCTGAAATGGAAAAGTGCAGAGATCTTGGGTAAAAAGGCATTTCATGGAGAGCCAAAGGAGAAGTCCAGCTGCACGTCTTGCATAAGGGGAAAAAAAAGACTTTCTCAGTATTTCTGAAAGCCAGCGCAACTCTCTACGTATAATCAGAAAAGGAGAGTCGATAGATTAAGGTGGCAAGAACTCTAATCACCAGATTAATTCTACTTTTCTTTTAACTTTTCTTTTTAATGTTGCTCTTTTGAGTCTTAGGTATTTTGTGTACTGGGGTCGTGATACAGAGAATGGAGTTAGTCTGAGGGTAGAAAGCCGTAATTTGATATGTTCCCTGTCAAGCGTAACATAGGAAGAAACTCTTCTGTGAGTGTTGCAGAAGCTGCTTTAGTACTAAATGCTTCTAGCTTTTGGACATTATCCTTCAGCCTCTGGTTTTAATCCTAGACCTTCATAGTTTGTGTGATTTAAACAGGTGTGAACACACAGACCTCTCTGGCCTCTGCAGCATTCACCTGAATATCAGTGATAAGAGACTTTGGTAACAAACTATACGGGTATGGGTCAGTGGTACAGGTGAGCTACTGAACTGGTTAATGTCTCCAAAATGAAGTTGTTCTGAATTTCCTTCCACATCGTCACGCAGCTAAATCCTATTTTCAAAAGTGACGTGACTTTCTAGGAAAGCCAATGGTACTTGAATAAAGGTGTTCCTAATTAGCTTTTGAAAAAGACACATGGGTTTCTAACAGTTTCAGTGACACAGCTGAACCAATACTTAAATAAATACATGTAGGTAAGGCATGAAATGTTTTTGAAACTATAAGAACAGGACAATAAACAATCATGAAAGGATAAATGACAGAAGGATAGATCTACCACATGCAGAGCACATGGTATAGTGATTTTGATAGCATTGGACATTGCTCCTTTCAGGGCCATAATTTCTTTCTGTCTGCAATATGGGCTTTTTTTTCCTTTTCCCCCCTCAATAAAAATCCAGTGGCAGTAGATAGGATGAAACTAAGATATGTATAAAGGTCCCACTGAAATGAAACAAGCTTTGAGTGGTGTTTTGGACTTCTGCACACCCTAACAAAACACCACAAAAAAAAGCAAGAAGACATGAGGGACCTTTGGGCTGCGGATGCTGGTGGCTGCATCTCAGGACATGGGCACCCTGCTTCACATCTCTGCCTTGCCTGGCCCCGGCTCAGTTAGATTGGCCAGAACAGGGTCTTGTGGGGCAAGAAGCTTTGATCAAAGCCTGACTCACAGTGATCTGAGGTGAAAAAAAGTAGATTGAATGCATCTGCTCATCAAATAGGGTCAAGTCTGGTCTGTCTTACCCCAGGCCAGTGCTCTGACCAGGGGGGCTCTGAGAGGTCTGCCTTGCTCCTCCTGGCCTGCAAGCCTGTCTGGGCTTCCCTGACAAACTGTCATGGAAATTCATGCGCTTCCATAAGATATGTTGATACAGTTGAAAATGCTGCCAGCAGAAAAACCCTCCTTGCTGTTCTAGGGAGACAGTGAATAGGAGGCTCCTGAGAGATATTTATTAGAATTAGTCTCATAAACCTGTCATAGCATACTTTATGCTTTCCTCTCTGTGTAGGCTACAGCTTTCCTGCTGTAAGGATTGTGAGAAAGCATAGAGTGGTCCCAGACCGAAAGAAGAACAGAGTGGCTGTGAAATGCTGTTCTCATACGAATGCCGAGAAAGATTACTTGAAAAATGTGTAGGAAGAAAAATAACAGTGACCGTTACAGATAAGAAGAAAAGTCTTAACTCTTAAGAGGACATAATCTTTGCTGCACGTTAGGAAAACTTAAAAAAAGAGCCCTGAAAAAATCATTGGAAATATTAGGGGGTTTTTTCAACAGTGAAGCCCACAGTGTTGTCTCCGTCGCCATCACCATGTTCTCTTCCCACTGACAGATCTGCAAGATTGTACAGGTAGAGAAAGCACTTGAAGTTCTTCAGTGTTTCAGTTTCTTGTTTATTCTTTTTTTCTTCATTTTTTTAACTTTTTTTTTTTCCTTTTGGTCATATACATCCATACGGTTCAGACACTTGCTTATGTCTAATGCCTGGGGGTTTCTGGCCTTTCCCTTGAATTCACAGGTAAGGTCATGCTTGGTTGTTTGATCATCAGCCTTTCAAGGTTTATTAAGATCTAGTCTCTGTTCTTTACTTGAGTTCATGTCACTGTCCTTGGCCGTGTGGTCAACATGTAAAATACCTGCCATGCTGTCGTGCAGCCAAAAGAGCATTGCTCCTGATTGCTTCAGCCGCTTCTCAGAGTTTGCTCATGGCTGAGGTTGGATGTTTTTTCTTCTGTCTGCTGGAATCTTGGGGACGTTACAATGCAATATTGTTCCTGGCGCGGAGCAATGAATGTGATCCTTGCTGTGGGAAAATTCCTCTGACAGCCGTGCTGGTTTGGAGGAGGCTTATTGCTGATGCTCTCTTTGGTCGCAGGATGTGGCTCTTGCAGCCGTGATCACACAGAGAGGGACAGATGACAGTCCTTGCCATGTTACTCTGTAAACTTTCTCGCATCTCCTGCCATTCATTCATCTTCTCTTGTGCTCGCGCCTCAGTCTCTCCTGACTGTCAGTCACTTCTCTGCGGTCTCTTTTGATAGCTCTGGCTTTTCAGCAGAGTCTGGTCCTTGAAGCACAGCTGCACATTGCAGTCCCATAAGGATTTTAAATAAAATGGTGTTGCAAATACAAGTGCATCCCTGTAGCAGCGAAAGCCTTGGCTGACCTGTAAAATAACCCTGGTCTGTCCTGTGGATCGCTGCCGCACAGCAATCCAGCAATATTTAGCTTGGGTCCTTCACTATTTGCTGGAAAGAGCTCTGTATTGCACTGCTGTGGCCACACTACACAGTCTCTTGCATAGTGCTTTCGTTAGCCTCTTATTTCTCAGACATGGCTTTTGCTGTCCTTTGAGTCCTGTGAAGGTGGGTTTTAATAAGAACAACTTACGGATAGTTTTTTTTAGCTCCCTGCCAAAGCAAAATCAGGGATTTGGAAGAACTGGGAAGGTCAGGTCCGCTCCAGGGCAGTGGAGGTGGGCTCCAGGGCATGGGAGGAGGCTCACGATGTGAGTGATTTTTCTGGGAATAGGGTGAGCGATGGTGGCTGATGGGGAATCTCTGGACCCAGGTAGGGTGGGCACTAGTCCCCCGTTCCTTGAGTGGTCACTAGTTCCTTTTCTCAGTCAGAGGACGGCTGTGTCTAGACATTCTAGGACTAGAAATGAGTGAGGATAGGAGCACAAGGAGGAAGACTTCTCTGCAAGGCTTTAGTCATGTCTGTGTAAAGGGCAAGTGCTTGCCACACAGGAGAGCTAATATTACTGCAGAAATGCATCTGAGTACTGTGTATAGAGCACAGATTTGCAATTTGGTAACCCATCTCCTTCTGGCAGGGTCCTGAAGCTTTTAAATAGAAACTGTACTGAAGCTCCTGGGAAGCGATTACCCAGGATCAGGGTCTGGAGGTAGGGGAAGGCACTAGGAGGCTCACTGCACTCTGCTGTCAACATTTTCATATCAGTTGTACAGGTTGTAGAAAGAAGTCTTGGGAGTTGTGGGATGGAAGAGGAAATAACAATGCTTTCTCTTTGAGTCTAGGAGCAATCAGGTGAGACTCTGAAAGGGCAAAAGCCTTCTTAAGGTCCTACTGACAGCTTGAAGACAGCAAACTCCATGCAATAAATAAATAAATAAATAGACAAAAGGGCAAAAGAGTTAGAATGAGTGAAAGATGCTGGGTGAGCTCTCCCACTGCAGTGAGAATTCGGAGACTGCACCAGATCCACCTTTGTGGGACTATGCTTCATTTCCCTGAACTACCTTGTGCCTTGAGGCCAGCTCTTGTCATTTGAGATGGAGTACTCTGGTCCCATGTAAGCAGCACCTGTAAATCTAGGGAACCTTATATTTCTTTTCAAACTTTATTCAGAAGTTACTTCAACCATCATTGAAATGAAAAAGGATGGTTTATGTTTCCCATAAGAACTGTACTCTTTTTAAAAGAATAGCTTATACATGCAGTCTGTTGGCATCTAAAGGCTGTTTTATCCAATGGCTGAGTTCTGCCTGTTTGGAGAACAGTAAGTTAGATCTGTTGGTCTGGTATGTAGGGGTACAAAGGTGACCAAAGGCTGTATTTTTAGTTAGCTTGATCATGGCCACAAAATTTGCTGCATTAATAGCACTGCAGGAACCCACTGATCCCACAGATCAGTAAAGATGGCAGAGATGGCTGTGAGTCAGTGGTGACTGTGCTCTGTTGAATGGCTTTCTGTGGGTGGGCAGTTGGTCTCGCTGTGTGCTCTTCCCCATGTTCTGCTCAGCCAGATCCGTTCCCAGACCTAGTTCCCTGTACGCTGCTCAGGAGAGCGAGTAGCGAACGGTGGGTTTAAGGAGCACGGGCTCACACCGGTTCAGTGAGCACATGGCTGCTGAAGGGGGAGTAGCGGTGCCAGGCCACAACTGCATGCAACTGAAGGGGATCATAAAACAGCTCTAGTAGAGCCTCTAAAGGTATGGGTTTGTGAACTTTTGGTGCTGAGAAATACAGAAATCCATAGCTGGCTGCTGCAGAAATGATGAAATTATGCCACAGCATTGCCAGAAGAAGTGTGGGTTTCTTTGATTGTGAAAGAAAATTAAACCACCCAGTTTTCAATATTCACGCTGAGCTAAAATGATGCCTCTTAAGAGGATGAAAAGTTTTGTTCAGTGCCAACAGTATAATTCATCTATCAATTGGAAGAAAAAAATAAAGACTTGATTGAGAAGGTCATATTTTTCTTTGAGGTCAGTGATGCCTCAAATCAAGGAAATTCAGAAACTCTCAATTGTTTCACAACAAAGGCACGTAAGTAAATCACTTGTGTGATTATTTTCAAGAAACAATAAAAAGCATTGTAACATTCAAAAAATATAAACCATTATTTGTTTCTGAACTACTATCTAGCCTACGTACTGTGCAATATCCCAAAGTACATTATGGACAGGTCCTTGATTTGTGAGGATGTGCAATCAAAGGCTCTAAAGAACTTTCTGTATCTGCAGAAACTTCAGAACTGCCTGACACAATCTGTTTCATTGGGCTTGATGACATAGAAATGTTTAGACATGTCTTCACAGCATGGTTTTTCCCTTAGGCTGCGATTGAAAGTTACTTCTGTACTATTAGGTCTCCAAAACAGTCCTGTTAATATTGCAATTTCTGGGGTTTTTTTGAAGATGCTGAAAGGGGAAAAGCAAAGACACACTTTCTGTGGCTTATAACTAGTATTTATTAATGTACTAAAATCTATTATACACTCGTAAGCGTAGCTCAATCTAATCATTAGCATTATGGGGGACTTAATTTGGCAAAAGTCATGGGTTGTTTGTTGAAGTTTTCACTATAAAATATTCCTCACAGACATCTATGTTTATGCTTCAGTTGCTCTGCATTAGGAGAAAGCACCATGTTGTGCTTTTGGATCCAGGCTTCCTGCTCCTTAAAGCTTGCTGACTTTCTTGTATGTCTTTTTACCTTAAATGCAGTGATGGACAGAATACTTTTCTTGCATGAATAGACTTGGGCAGATCACAGAAGTCTGAAAAATATTCAGCTGTTAAGGCTGAGTTTCAATTTGAGGTTAATTCCAAAGGCATGTGCAAAAAACATGATTTTTTGATTTTAGAAAAAGGAAGGGAGAAAAAGTTATATGGGCATCTGCTTTAAGTGACATTATTTAAATAAACTGTGCATGTTGTTGTCTCCTTATTTTTATCCTCTGGCTGAGATGGAAGGGTATTTTGATTGGGAGATTGTGAGGAATGGTGGAGACTGGGCCAGGAGGTGCTGCAGCCTTTGAGGTGGACTGGATGCACAGGTTGGATTCCCAGTAGGGCCCAGTGGCACCCAGTGGCAGGACAAGAGGCAACGGGCACACACTGAAACACAGGAAATTTTGTCTGAACAAGAGAAAACACTTCTTTACTCTCTGGGTGGTCAGACACTGGAGCAGGTTGCCCAGAGAGGCTGTGGAGTCTCCATCCTTGGAGACATTCAAAACCCAGGTGGACGTGACCATGAGCAACCTGCTGCAGCTGGCTCTGCTTGAGCAGGGGGCTCGGACTAGATGGTCCTCAAAGGTCCCTTCCAACCTGTGCTTCTGTGCGCTGATTTAGGAGAGGCTTAAAGCAGAGGATATGGAGCAAGGAAGGTTTTTCCATGGGCTGGAGAAGAGGAGGGACTTGGCTGTGCATTGGGAAGGGCTGGGTGCTCCCCAAGGGGAGGGATGAACACTGGTGCAGCAGAGCTCTGGGTTAGGAAGTGCAGGGCAGGCATGAGGTAGGTCTGGGAAGAGGAGGGATGGGACCTGAGCTTGGCTGTGGCCGGGTAGGTGGAACAAGTAGCTACCTTGCTATACCCATTTCATCTAGCTTGGATTTTGGCTTGAATAAAGATCTGTGGATGTGACTGTCTTCCTCCGTTTCAGCCATCCTCCAAGAGTGATTCACTGCTTTGCCATAACTTTTTGCAAGGGATCTGTCCACTCTATCCATCACCTGGTCCTGTAGGTTTTTATTTGATTTGTTTTTGCTTCGTGTTTACTGCTGGAGACATAGTAGTCCTTGTCTGTTATAAACTAGTGAAGCACTGTTTTAAATAGGCAATAATAATAACAACAGAAAACAAGAACAACTAAAAATACAGATTTTAAAGAAAATAAATGCTTTAACTGCAGCTTGCTAACTAGGAAATTGCCCCTTCAGAAAGCTCCTGCCCTGGAGACATCTCCTGGCTCTGTAGCTTAGGGCATGTACAGCTACTGCACTTTGCAGCAGAGCTGAGCTATGACTGTGGCTATTGCAAGTAAAATATTCCAGTTCCCTTTTGGCTTCCATGGTGAGTGTGCAGCATGTGTCTGCCCAGTGCCTGCGTTGGCACGGGCGCTTATCGAAGGACACATAGGGCACATTTCAGCAAGTGTTTTTTTTTAAATCCATTATGTTATTTCAGAGCAAAAGAAAAGTTATTGGCATTTCTTTAAGCGACTGCTATCTAACTAACTGCATTTAAATTGATGTTAATTCAAGCTAGTAAATGACAATGAAAAGTTGGTGAAGGGTTAGTTTGCTGATGAAATACAAATTCACGTATGTGTTGCTTTCATTTGCATCTGTAATGCAGGGCTGAAGTTGAACCGAATGAACTATTTTTTTTGTGGAATATATTCTGTAAAAATAATTGCTCCAGTAAGAACCAATTATTGCATATAATGAAAGCAGTGTTCCAGAAGAGTCTTAACTCTCTCTGTACAGACACAAGGAAGATATTTGGAATAAGGGGAACGTTGAGTTCATGATTAAGACATAGTGGGACTTTCCACTGAGGTCTTTTCTCTGGGACCTGACACTGCATGCCAGGGGAGACTGTACGTTTATAGTTGGACACTTGATATCACATACCCTTTATTAAACTACTTAACCCTTTGATTTTCCCTACCTGTAATTGTTGTACCAATTTCAGTCAAACACACAATTAGCAATAAGAAAAGTAATGAAGCCTGGAAGTCTGTTTTACCAGTTTATAAAGACATGCGAGGGTTGAAATCAGGGAAGGTGCCATGTGGGACCGTGTTCATCCAGTGCAGAGTTTCCAGTGATGTTTGGTTTGAGCTGGAGAAAGGCACAATAGTCTGTGTCATTTTGGAATACATTTTCTTGAGAGTTTTAATAAAAAAAGATGAAACTATTTGCACAAGATATATTTCTCATGCTGTTTGACTGAAGTTTAAATGACCCACGAGCCTCTGCCCTTGGGGTGCCCACAGGGGTCCTGTGGCATGGCCACAGTGGTGCGGAGCCAGCTTTAATCTACTGTACGCAGGAGGCGAGTCGCTCCTTGTGCTTGAGGTTGTGTTTTGGCCAACCACCAAACCATCTTCTGCAAAGGATAAGTGGTGTCAAACACTACTTGCCTGTAGTGTAAACAGGGCCGGAGGCTAAAGTGGGTAAATAACACTGACTGACAACAAATAGAGCTAAGCAGAGCCCGTAGCCATCTGAAGGCTGATGGGTTTCATGAAGCATCAACGAGGGATGCTCGGAGGTGATCTGCCTACGCTGCAGGCTGAGCAGAGCTGTATGCACGTGCCCTACTACAAGCTGAAGGTCTTCAGTCTGGTTTGACAACTGATTAGGTGGCGTTAAGTAAACAAATCAGGTATGTCAAAAGGGCCACAAACGCTTTGACTTGAAGAAAGGAATGCTTCTCCATGCTTAAATTTGTTAGGAGGAGGGATGTCTCTGATGTTGGGGGAGACTTGCTCTTTGGTGAAGTGATGCCTGCTGATTTTATCTGCTTTATTGTATCTGCAAATGCTGTGCTCAGCATGACCCTCCTGCCTGGGCTGATGAAGTTGGTAAACTGTGTGCCATCTAGTACGGGACACAAGCCCTTGAATCTTTCATGATATTGAAGCCAGAGAAGTGGCACAGTGCTTCCAAGTATTGAGATGCTGTTAAATCACTGGTGTAATGGAGATTTATGCAGCTGCAGGGGGGAAAAGGGTGTCTCTCTCAGCTAAACACCTGCTTTTTGGGTGACTTGATCATGCTGAAGCCTGGAACCTGTTCAAGGGGAACTTGCGCCCATAGCAGAGGTCACAGGTCAGGATAGGTTTGGCGTGCAGGGATCTACTTTTCCTTCCTTGAAGTATGGGGCCCCTGACCCCAGCATAGCCTTCTCCTTTTCCTATGCTTCCCCTGAAACTCCGAGATACACAGGAGGCACTTCTCCTATGCATATGTAGGTGTCTGCATCTGAGCTGCTCAAGCCTGACTCTGTGTGTACTCTCTCTGTAGTCAGCAGAAAGAAATAGGCACTGCTGGGGTTGGCAACTGCTGAACAACAACAACATTCAGAAAATCAGTGCTCTCTAATCATGCTGACGAGGACTTTCCTGGGGTGGGTGCTGTGGAGGTTGGGAGCTGCAACCTCCATGTCTCTATCCTCTCCTTGCGCTGCTGGAATACAGCAGCTCTGTGGGTACCACCACCCACCTCTCCAGGGGAGAGGCCAGGGAGGCACCCTGGCCCTGGGCAGTGTGGTCTGCTCAGAGGGAGGCCCACAACTAGTATCAAGTTTCTGAGAAACTTGAATGGTGTCAAAGTCTGATCATTTAATTGCCACTAAGTTGCCATGCCACTTAGTATCATGCCCATTTGGAATCATGGTTCTACCATGGTGTTCATACATTGACCATCACTGGGCAGAAGGCATAAGCCATAGTTACTGAGGTTTCTTTGTGTTTTGGCAGCATGGTGGTTTGCTGTGAGAGGAACCCTGTGAACCAGTAAGTGCCGTGAGCTCCTAGTAAAGGTCTACTGTACATCCTAAGTTGAGTTCCCACATGGAGTTGGACATGGGAGTCTCTGCAGTTTTGCTTTGTGACTTGCGCCTGGTGGGAAGGGTGTCGGTGCAGTTGAATCTGCTGTGAGGAGGGCAGATGCCACCACCCTTTCCAATCTTATTCTGTTCTACCTACATAGGTAAGCCTTCTGTTACCATGACTAAATGCCTGAAGTTTTCTCTAGTGCTTTGTTTAGGAGAACATTTCCAAGATGTCTGTCAAGTTTAAGAGCCTACTTCTCCTGAAAGCCAGTGGGACTATGTTTAAGAGCTTTGGTGGAGGCTTCCTCTTCACCATACATTTGTTCCTCAGGCTGGCCCTTACCCAGATAAGCCTTCTTTTAATTTGAAGAACATTACAATTCCAGAAGAGGTTTTACTTTCCTGCTGTTGAGTGTTCAGCAAATGAGACTGTTGTGTCCAGGCTTGCTGCCTGAAGCCTGCAGTCTGAGCCGCCTTGATGGACGTCTGCATCTGCAGCAACCTAACACGGATCAAGCTGCAGGTTCAGGAGGGCCTCTTGCTTGGATTGTTTTCTCAACTCTTAGAAGGTCTTCTTTCTCAATAAAAACTATGATAATCAAGTTATCCAAACACTTACTAAATTTTGTGGTTAATTTTTTTTTGTTCCGAGAGAGAAATTTTACATCTCTAGTCTGCTGGGCTGGCACCGTATGGAAACTGGGTGGAACCCACCAAAAGAGGGGCTGGGACACCACCGAAATGCTGCGTCTTGGGAAAACTGATATCCTTAAATGACTACGGTTTTGTCCAGTGGAACTAGTGAAACAGTTTCAAGTGGACTTGGTTTCCCCACTGACTCCACAACTGTATTATATTTATGGCTGCAATGGCAGCTCATCCACTGTTATGCACGCAAGTATCCACATAGGAAAATAAAAATAAAACTCTTGTTTGATGTTTTTCCTGTGGTTCTATTATGGATTCTTTTATGTCTCCTAGAGAGTGTGCTCAACATGGCGCTCACTCATCCAGCAGGGACCTTCATAAGTTACCTCTTCCCTGTCTAATTCCTTGCTGTCACACGGCACGTGGGATAACTTTGTTTCTCCTATCCCTTAGCTAAGTTGGGTTGAAATGGATGACCAGTTCCCGAGTTACTAAGCACGAACACACAGAGCATGTTCACAGGAACAGCTAAGTTCCTTGGATACCTTCTTACACTGTTTTGTGGGTATTCTCTCTTAGGCTTAAAAGTCCTTCTTAATTTTTCCCGTATGTATGATGAAATAATTGCTATTTATAATGTCAGATTTAACATTCTTACTATATTTACTCAGACTGTGAAGTGATTTAAATTTGATCTTCCTCTCTCAACAATCAAACTTACTCCTAACCGTGAAGTTTTGGCATTAGATCAGACATTATTAATGTGGATCGTAATGCAATGTTGGCAATGTCTAATACTGTTCTAAATCTCTCGGACTTATTTTTTATGCATATAAATCAGGTATTTGTGTTTTTTTCTGGGGGCACACATGTTCCCTCTGATGCCAGTTTGCATGTGGTTTATTATGATCAGCCTTTATCCTAATCTGTGGTCCCTCAGAGTTGCATAAAAAATGATGATAGCTTGTTTATAATCTGTCTTTTAATTTGTTATTCACCTCTGTTCACTCTGACATTTGAGGCTTTCATGTGCACCATGTGCAGTCCTGGGGCATATATCCTTGGAAATGACCCTGACATTAGGATACAAAAAAACCCCAAACCAAAATATTTCAGGGATTTCCCTCAGTGTAGAAAAGACACACTTTTTTCCTTCTTCTAATATTTTATTCTTTTAAAAATGCATTTAAATAGATGGCTGTTTAAATGTATTTAGTTTAACCACAGTGCTGATTGGTTGCTTCCTTTGTTTTTAAGTCCTCCTTGGATCATATCAAAAGGTAGGGTGTTCTGCTGGTAATTTTTCAGGTATAGTAGCGGCCCCATTTCATCACAGCATTGCATGTGTTTGGGACAGAAACTGCTCTCAGAATTTAACAAAGCCATTACACATGCTCTGTTGAGCCATGGGGCTTGATGTTATTGATAAAATAACACATTTAATTTGGATTTGATATGTCATTTGCACACAGTGAGTAGATTGTCACACTGTGTTGGTAACAGTCTTAGATATTTGTGGATAAACAGTTTTATGTTTAAAATGAAACCAACCAAACTGAAAACCAAACCAACAAAAATGAAATAAAAAAGAGGTGAATCATCATCCTAATCTTTTGACTGTACTATACAGGTGAGCTATACTCTGCCACTTATAAAATAATATTGCCTTATTTTCCAGTCTCAAGCTGAATATTGGAAGGGAAGTGGTTGTTGAAAGTGAAAGATCTATTCTGTGTCATCTGTTGTAGGGAATGGGAATATCTTTCTCTTCTGTTGCTCCCTGTTACTAGACCCCAGGTGTTCAACTAGAGTCCAGGGGCTACTATGAGAAGAGAAGTAGATACTGTATTACTTAGTATTTCAAGGCTCTGACACCTGCAGAAGTTCCTGGTTCCTGTGAGAAGACAGGAGCCCAAGATCTGGGGTTTGTTCAAGATCATGAGGCTAATGAGGAGCAAACACCCAGCTCTCTGAAGAGAGCTAGGCACCTGCCTGGGATCCGCAATCTCTGCCTTACCCTAGAATTAAGTGCTTAAGCTCAGCTAATCCTTTCTTATTTTCTTTCTTGTACACAATATTCTTTACATATAGCTTTCTGTGTGTAATACTCTACCATTTCATAACTGCTGGAGCTTCATGTCCATTAGATGTGTCCCAGACGGCTGGCCTGGGAGAGGCAGAACACACAGAACACACAGAGGAAGCAATTAGCTTCCTCTGCTAATTGCTGAGCATCTCCTCGGAGCTGCCTCTTGCTGCCTGTAGTGAATGGCTTGCAGTAATGATCTACAGAGCAGTGCTGAAGCTAAGATCTTTGTTAAAATTGAAGTTGAAAGACATTGCAGTAATGTAACGATTGGCTATTATGGTTTATTGTATCTCTTTTTAAAAAAGCAATCTGTCTTTTGAACTTTGTCTCTCAGATAAGGACCAACACAGACACAAAAAGATTTTTTTGGTGGCAAAATTAAGTACTTGTTCTTCAGTCTATCTTGTCATTTGTGTATGTGTGTGCATGCGTCTGTTTACTCAAAAAACTTAGTTGTTCTAGGCATTAATTGGCTAAAAATGCTGCAGAAAAAGAATTTTTACATGAAATGGGGTTGCGTAAATGCAATACAGACTACACAGGAATATTTGAAAAATCAGTGCAAGAGCAAATAATAATAAAAGGAGAAAACATTCCTGCAATCAGTAAATCAGTCTGTTCTAAAATCCTCTTTGTGTGTTGAACAGGACGAAGACCTTGACTTTTTTCTGCTGGCAGACTCCTTCCTTTCTGTGCCAATGCAGTAAGGGAACAGAGCATTGCAAAGAGGGAATGCGGGTGGAAAACCTTGAACAAAAGGTGATAAGAGCAGGCTATGAGGGACATGGGAGCCTGTTTGGAAAAATACCCTGCAGATGGGTAAACATTCACACCTCTGTGTCCAGGACTCCGCATTGTAGCATCAGCACAGGCTGTTTGGTTTGGTTGTTTGGGGGCTTGTTTGTACCTGAATTACATGATCCTGTGAGATGAGAAGCTGAAGTTGTACCATCACGGTAGGTTCTCCCTGGTGTAATTGTGATGTCAACTTTTTTCACCAGAAACATTTGTTTAAGTTAATTAAGGATCAGTGAAGTTGAGCACAACAAGGCCAGAGAAAGTGTAAAGCCAAGGAGGTGTAGCTCAGCGATACGCGCTGCTATTTGGCTTAATTTTTCTCTAGAGCCTGAAAAAACACCTTTTTCTTGGTGTCATGTTGATCAATAATTGGTGTGGCAGCTGTTGGAAGAGCCGACAAAAACTACAGAAGCTGGAGGTTGTCACGGTGTGGGTGACTGGAGGTCTCGCTGGGCTTTTAGGAGGGAGCTAACATTCCTAGAGGCAAAAGAAATTCCTTTGGGGAGTTGCTGAATAGTGTGGATTAACTACACAGTCGCTCAGAGATTTCCAGTAGCACCTTAAATGCATTAAAATTTTTAATGCCTTAGGGAATGCCTTTCGGTGCCCTTAGGGAACTTGGAAAGTAAAGTTTAACTAACCTAATAAAAATCCTTACCGATCTTTGAGGACAGTGAAGATTATCCTCTACTTTCCCTGTAGAGGAGACCTGTGCTCCCGGGGGAGACAGGTGAGACCTCCCCTGCTGAGGGGAGCTGCTCAGGGCAGTAGGACAGGAGAACCTCACAGATGAGATCGATTCATTTCCCATTCCCAGAGTTTCTCCTGTGGAAAAGGAGGTTAAGCTCAAAATGAAATGTTTCTCTAGTGACAAGAGAGACTAAAGATTTCTAGTTTAGTGAATCAGCATAAGGCACGTGTACAAATCTACCTCTGTTGGTAGCTCGCAATTTCCTGCTTGTGCTGTTTTTCTTCAGAGAAATTACTCAAAAGCAGAAATCTACATCTGTATAAAAATTTAACATTTCATTATCCAGCTTCTTTATTAAAACACAAACTATGCTTTAGGCTTTAGATGCACGTCCTTACAAAACTAAGTAAAATGCATGTATTATTTTTCTGCAGTAATAAATTGAAGAATAAAGAACATCTGCTCAAGGTTGGCAGTGGTTGAGCACATCCCTTTCTCTGGAAAATGTGAACGTATAGCAGAGATCTTTGAATAGCAGTTATATTTGCTGCTTTAAATATTTCATGCTGGCTTGTGGAGAAATGTATGGAAGTTACATTGTAAATGAATCTAATGCTTGAACAATGTCTTGTGCCCATTGTAAGTAGATCACAGCAATTGCAGGAGATTTCATTTGACGTTCTCTGTACGCTAATTTACATTATCTTCACCGCTGTGTAAGAGGGAGAAGCTTTCTCATAGGAAGAGGTTAAATTTGTTGACCCTTCTTTGCAGAATAAACCAACAGCAAAGCTCAGGGTAGGAAACAGAAATTCATAATTCTGCTAGCCAGCTACCCTAGCTATAAGGTTATGGTCTTACCAGAGCAGTAGATCAGGAACAGATTTTAACACTTTCTCTAAGTCATTTTATGAAGTGTTTTAGGTAGACTTGAAAGAATTTCAGAGAAAGTCTTTCAGTGGCCTGTCAAGAGTCACCTTCCCCATAAGGCAAAGCACTGACCTGGCAAGCCTAACGCTAATGAGATAGATTATTACGAAATCCTTCCACAGATACCGCACAGGTTGTTTAGGCTTTTCGACTGCGTATGTGCGTCAGTGTAATGAGAACTTGGCAGAGGGCCTGGGCTCCGTGACACCTTCAAGGATGTCATGGGAAAGCCCTGAGGTTTTGCATCTTCCTTGGAAACTATGCTGTGGGAAGTTAGATCCGCTCATGAGAGCAAAACTTACTCTTCAGCCATTGCACACGAACACTAGGGTTTTTGTTCCAGAGGTTTGTGTTTAAAGATGCTGGGAGACTTACTGGTACATAATAGACACGTTTCCTATGTAAACTTGCCTCCGTCGCTGGAAAGCCAAGCCAGAACACTTGCTTTGCTCCCTGCACCACAGCTTCTTGTCAAGCTGTTATGACTGAAGGAGGCGTTACGGGCTCTAAATAGTCAAAATAACTAGTTCAGTTCTGGGAACAGCAAACTACCGTCCTTGTCAGAGGGTTTGTGCCACTGTCCTTATAGCATTATGGTCAAAACCAATTTGGACCTGTCTTCCTGGTGCTGAGCATCCATGCACATGACTGCAAATATTCATTACAATTGAACAGCCAGGCCATTAATTCAGGTGCAAAAGTACCGACTTGAGGACATCTGGTTAGTCATTGCCTAAGGGTTGATTTGAATCACCATGCACCCGTGTCCTGCCTGCCAATGGAGAGAATAAAAGTTGCCTGTTAGGGAGTGTGTTGTGAGATGTCTCACCCCAGGGTATGGCCTCTCCCGTGGCTTTCTTCCAGAGATGAAACACAGTTAAATGCTCCCAAAAGCCTGCTGGTCCTAAGTATTCTCATGGTGTGTGCAGAACACAAAGAGACTGTTCAACATGTGGGGTGGAAAGCAGGGAAACAGTTGAAGAGCATTTTGTGCCAACAGAGGTTACCAGGAGAGGAGCTCAGTGTGCCTTGCAGGTGCCCCCTCCCTCTGCACCAGGATGGGGAGGACAAGGAGCCCTGACTCTGTACAGCCTCTTGATCTGTCTCCTTCCTTACAGTACCTGTGGGCCAGGGTTGTTGAGGGTCCATATCCATACGGATGTTGGTGGGCACACACATTATATGAGCTTGGGACTGTGTTCCCCCTCCCCAGGAGCGGAGGATTGGTGTGGCAGCGGATGGCTGTGGCTCTGACCTGTATGTTCCTCTCCAGTCTGCTCTTAGGGCAGCGGTGGCCCCAGCCAACACCTGCTTGGTTCCCTAATGATTTAAGCACATTGAGATCCTCCGGTGGCAGGTCCTGCCAGCCTTCAGCATTACTTGCTTTCCCCGGCAGCTGCTCACGGTGGCATTGCGTATTCTGCAAACAGCACAAACCCCCTTAGCACACAGAGCAGCAGGAGCGTTTGGGAACGGTTAACCCACAAAAGCCCNGTGGGTGGGTGGGGTGTGTGTTTTTCTTTAAGTGCTTCACTTAATGGACTTGCATCTATCTCCTTTCTCCTCATCCACCAGCAGTGCTTTTCAGTCTTTGCCATCTTTGGAGCTGCATATACTTGTTCCGTGAGATTTACCAAAAATGTTCTTGGTTTTGCCCCCTCCAGACAGCCATTCCTATGGATGGCCCCCAATGTCTGGTAGCTTCCGACCATCAGCTTACTGCTTGGCTGCTCTCACCAGCACAAGCCAGGCAAATTCCTTTTGTCTGTGGGAGGATCGGAAGGAGCCAGCTTAGGGCTTTGTTTCTACATCTGAACATTTTGAAGTGACTGAGCGTCAGAAAAAAATACGCTCAATGCACTCAAAAATGCATGTGCAGAGGCTAAGAAACCCTCAATCTAGATGGTTTAGAAGAATAAAGAAGAAATAAGGAAAATATTTCTTTGGTTGCTAGGATGCCTTTTTATCACTCAGATCAGTGTGGTTTGGGGTTTTTCTTTTTGTCTAGATGTGTGACTGACTTCTTATGATTAGAGCATTGCTACAGTATATTCTGACAATAGATTTAAGTAAATGAGACACTTGGCTAGCACTTTGATGTGAAAATTAGGTTTGAAGTGTAGATTGGCCCAGGATTTTAATTTTTCTTTGAAGGAAAAATAATGAAGAGAGTTAGTGATAGAAATTCATGGTTATTCTTTATTGAAAATGCCATAAGTGGCATTTACTTGGGCATTTGTCCCTGAAATTTGTTCCACGTGATGTGTTTGCACAGCAACACTTTGCATCTCGTGCAGCTGAGAAAAGGAGCGTGAATACAACACAGATATTTTCCTGCTAGCGTTACAGCCCTGGGTGGGGATTTTATCATCATGGAGGGAAATATATGTCTGGTTCTTTGTCTTTGCTTTTTGTGACAAAGGAATTCCCATTTGAATTGCTGTGCTCCGTTCAAGCCCCCTCCGAGCCTCTGGGTTAGCAGCAGTCAGTCTTTGCAGCGTCCTGACGTCATCCAGTGTATGCATAAGCCCTGCTATTGTCTTACGGAGAGCAGGGAGTGGGGATTGCAGTATCTGGTGGCTGCTACCTATTTATGCCTGCCGGTATCACGGAAGGGACGCTGGCCTGCCCTTATCTCTTGGATTTAAAACAGAAGCTCCTGCTTTTTGCTTCCTGAAGAAGGACCTTTGCTGCGGTTGCAAGGAAAAGCCGTCTGCGGTGTGGAGCAGAGCAGGGGAGAGGAGAGAGGAGAGAATCTGGCAGCTTGGATAGCCTGGACTGCATTGTCTGGCTTCATGACCCCTGCTGTGTAGCACTCATCCCCTACGCTCATACACTCCCTCTGTCCTCCACTCTTTTTTCTTCTTTCCTTTTAAAATAGCAGCATCTGGGGCCAGCCATGTTTGGCACTGAATCTTCATGTAAGTAAATGCATCCCACTTACATCCTTTTTTTGTTAGAATAGGGCTTGTTTTATCCTCGCTGTACCCACCGTGCTTGCATTCCCTTTGCTGTAGGTCGTTGGCTAAAAGCTGCGGTCCTCGCCTGTTTACGAAGGGATGAAAGATGCCGGACGGGAAGCATCTACCTCCTAACTGTGGGTGCATCCTTGGTGCCGGCAGCAAGGCAGCGTAGGGCTGTCAGTGCTGCTGAATTCAGGCCACTGAAAGATGGGGAGAAAAAGGCAGTTTTGCTTGAATGTGTTAATTGATAAGACTGCATCTGTCAATGATCGGGAGTTGCAAATGCTCTAATGAATGCGCTACTCGGATGGTATGTTTGGGGACTGGGAATGCTGCAGCATTAGATAGGCGAGAGCTGGGGGAGAGTGATTTAATCAGCAGGAAAAGACTATCTCTCATTTGCTTCATTTTTGTTTCTGGGGAAAAGGAGGCTTGCGTGGGATCCCTCCTGTAACTGGAGAATCCAAAATTAAGTTAGGTGGAATTCTACATATGAGGTGAAAAATGCAAAATAATAGGTTCATTTATTTGTTTCTTCCTAATCTTTGTGCTGGAAAATCTTAACTGAGGCAGTCTGCTGTATAATAGCAGCACAGACGCATGTCATTGAAAGCAAGCCAGTTTTCCTTCAACGGGAACAACAATCACCTACCTGGCAAATCTGGCCGCAGAGGAAGGCTGGGGGGTTATCTATAAATAATGTTGCTGGTGACAGTGCGGCTGTGTGGAGACCAGTCTGATCCAGTGATTATCAGGTGACTGAAAAACAGAAAACCGTCGGTTTACACTGTTATTTTGTGCACAAATAGTATTGCATGTTGAAAACGTGTCTTATTTGAGTATGAAGCGGTGGCTTTTGTAGAGCGTTATAAGGTGCACCGTGGTGTAATGTCTCCGTGCTGTTAGGCTGGGACCCATTCTGCGGCTCGGCTCTTCCTGAGAAGTGGTAAAAGCATCGGGATCCCTCATGATCACGTCCTCCTGGCTGTCAAATCCCCGTGCTCCCAAAGGGTTAATCGGTCCTGTTGCCTGGCTCTGGCAGCTCCCCACCTCCTCTGCCACAGCACCTGGTCAAGGTCAGGCAGCACAAAACCAAAATTTGCCTTTAGATTTCTTTTGTTTGGGGACCCATTTTTCAAGCATGGTTATAAACATGTTTGCAGCTCTGGGTCAGTGGAGCGTGAGCAGGGACGCCGAATGCTGTAGCTGCATCTGTTTGTACCCGGCCAGACCTGTAAGCCCCAGCCTGTGTGTCTGCGGGGTCTGCCTCTGCAAAATGCGTGTTAATGTGCTTTCAGATAAAAATCAGTGGCGTACCTGCCCTCTTGCAGAAAGCGCGTACTGCATACTCGGAAAGCCAAATTATTCAGCTTTGTTCATTCTCGTGGTCCTCTCTTGTTTTATGAGGTGCATTAATAAACAGCTTGCTTGTCACATCGGGCTCTTGGCTAAAGTCACCGGGTTGTACCACCAGCAGCTGCGGCTGCTTTTGTTTCCATGGTTCCCACAATTTAGAAAAGAGCGACGGGAGCTTCCGTAACAGCTGCTACCTGTTTCCCAGAAGGGTCTAGCGGCTTTATTTGCCTTTAAAAAAGGGGTTAAACACAACATGGCTAGTTGCCATCGATCCAAGCAGAGGCTGTGGCCAGTCACTGCCTGCACCCCTGGGCCAGACGAAGACGAAGGCAGCGTGATGGCCTCGCCTTTGTTCGGACCCCCTCCCCTGTGCCTCTGCTCAGGCCTGGACCTCATACCCAAGGGGTCACCTGGGACACTGGAGTTCCTCGTCAGGCTGGACTGGCCGTCCTGTTGCCCTACTGCCGCCGGGAGCTGGCCCACAGGAGGAGAGCAGGGTTACTGGTGATGCTCCCCGCACGCCTGCCTGCCCTGGGCAGCCCTTGCGTAACCAGCCCTGCCCGCACCGCCGCTGGAGGAACGGCAGGGTTGCTTTCAAAGAAAGAAAATTGTATCAAAATTAATTTCATCAAAATGCAGTCGTGGCTAGGGGTTTTTGGTCTTCTCTCTCCTCCTGTTGTCTTCGTATTTCCAAGCTGTCAAATGACAACGGTGCGACTAATGGTTAATATTTCTGTCTGGCTAGAGTATAAAATAAATAAAATAAAATAATAAGATTCAGCATCATCTGGTCCTTGAAAACACGACAGAAGCCATTGCTGCTGCTGTCCAAAAAGCATGAAATGAGCAGATTACATTTTTTTTAATCCTGCTGTTTACACTTTAGGCTTTTATTTCTCTTTTCTCTGATTAAAAAACCAAGAAAAATGGTCAGAAGCAAATCCTGGTTTAGAACCTTTTTTCTGTCACTCAGTGTCAAAATATTTTAAATGTCAAATCAACTCTCATTCAGCAATCCTGGTTTTTCTTTTTGCTTTTCACAGCAGTCAGAAGGGCAATAAAAGATAGTCCGAGGGCCGTTGTAGAAACACAGGCATCTGCTTATCGCCTCCTGGATGCAGGGAAAGACAAACAGCAGGCGACGCCGGCCTGTAAAGGGGGATAAGGCAGCAGGCGATGCACAAACAGCTGCTAATGCTCCGGCGGGTGATGGGCGAGGAAAGCGCATGCAAAGCAAAAACCCCGTGGAAGTGTCCGTGGGCAGGGCTGCGCTGTGGCAGGGTAGTTGCTGTACGGTCACGCTCAGTATTTTCCATCGGTCATGTGTCCTCTTTATAATCCCCACGGGAAACGTATGCGCCGGAGACCCTTCATCTTTGGTGCTTTTGTGCTGATCCACTTGCAGCCGCGCCGCCGGGCTGTGTGCACGGGGCGGGCAGCTATCCATCCTACACCACCTCTCCGCCTGACTTGACAGATTTATCTGCTCACCGTAATTGTTTCACATTCTGTAGGGGTTAAATAAAACTTGGTTTGATAAAGCATTGCATTGAGAATGAAATCTTTTTGAAGGTGGAATGATGTTGCAGCGCTGCACCGAAGTGGTGGGGCTCTGAACAAGTGACGAGCTGGTCCCTGCCAGAAGGACACCCTCAGTTCAGGGAGAAGAGATAACTCCATGCCTAGGGGAAATAACCAGTAAACATCCCTTGTCTAACTCGTAATACTGGCAGTTGCAGGCCTACAGGAGAGACAACACAGGCACAAATTAAACTGAAATGTGAGAGCAGCCACAGTTGGTGGGGCTCACCAATGCTGGGGGAGGTCAGGGTGACGTGGCTCCACCAAATCTGTCTGTGTAATGGGAAGAAATGGGGCAGGGTGCGGGTTCAGAGCCTGTAAAGCGAGCAAAGAGGCGCTCAGAGAGACATTTCATGCGTGTCTGAGAAAGTGCACCATGTGTGCTTCAGATACCCCAGACGGAGTAACTCAGTAGGAAGCTGCGAGGAGGGAATCACCCACGCACGTGTACACTGCTCGCCCCAATGCTGTTGAAAGGACGCGTGCTGTAAAAGCCTGAGGGGATGTTCTCAGTACTGCTGCATTTGTTTGTGCCAGGGTATTTTAACCCAGCAGCAATGCTAAGCTCTCAGGGTTATATGGGAGGTTGTCTGGGAGGTGCTCTTCCAGCCTGGGCTGTTCAGGGAGGTGCTCGTGGTGGTCCCTGTCTGGTAGATCAGCAGCTGCACTCTGGAAAGCAGAGAGACTGGACCAAAGGAGAGCTGACCAAAGGGCAGGAGGAATGCACAACCAAACTGGAGCTTTCCTCCGTTGCGAGGCTGATGCTGGAAGGCTACTCTCCACGGGGAGGCTGGGGAATGCTGTGGAGAAGGGGAGACCTTGCCCACTTAAGTGTGCCAGGGAAAGCTGCTGTGCTTGTCCCAGGCTCACTGTACTGTCTTCTCCTCTGTCTGTTCAGAAAGTGCTTTTGTTCCTGGGCGTTTTTTTTCTCTCTTCTAGCCACAATGCAATAAATGGGAAAGGTTGTACCAAGATAACTGTTTTTATGGCATCAGGAAAGGAGTCTTATAAACCCCTGCAAAACAGCAGCAGCCAGCAGTGGAGAAACGAGAGATCTTAGCATCAGATACTAAGAGCAAGGACAACCCCATCGTCACGGGTGCTGCTGTCCTGGGCCGGCGTGCCTGCCTCCTCCTTTCCCCAGTAAGGGGGTACTCACCCCTGCCTGTGGCAGAGCCAGCCAAAACCTGGCCACTGCTGCAGGTAGTCAGTTTTGAGCATGTTGGCTCCCTAGGCTGGTTCGTGGGGTGATTAAATGAGCAGCGGCACAAGGGAGGGTGGGACATGGCTGTGGAAATTCTGGTGGGATGGCAGCCTTGGCGAGAGTGGACTCCGCTGAACCAGCAGATGACCAAAATGGTCCTTTTTTGAGCATAAATAGCCCGCTGCCATCCTGAATTGCTAAAACCAGTAATAACAGTAAGTACAGGTACCTGGCATCAGATGACAGCCACAATTTCACAATGTTACGCTGGTTTCTCAGGCAACTGTATGTCAAAGAGAGGTTACAGGAACGTACCAGAAGCTGTAACTTTAAACCAATATCTTTGGCTGCTGAGGTTCCCGCTGTTCCCCATAGAGTCAGGATTCTTGAACAAATTGCAGAACCAGGTCGAAGAGAGGCTTGGCAGCATCAAATGCCCGAGTAAACCTGGATTATGAAAGGGATTGAGATTGCAGGAGCTGTAATAAACTTGAGAAATTCAGCAGTGAAACTTCAAGATATTTGGAGGGAAAATGTAGTCTCACCTCCTACTTTACAGTAGATTTTGAGGATTTACTGAGTGCTGTTATTGTTATTTTTAAAATAAATGTATTTTTTAAAAATAGAAACATGAGATAAGAGAGGGTTCTGCAGGTTCTGTAAACTCCTTTGGCTGTGTTACTCTGTTGGATGCCTGAGGTGATGTCTCCAAGGGCTTGGCTGTATGCGTGCTCAGGAGGACAGGGGGTTGAAGCTCAGCCCTGCTTCTCAGACAGCACAATGGCGGTTTGAACTCGCTGTGTTGAGCTGTTTACAAGCAGGCAGCTGTTGGGAAAGTTTAAGCGCACCTTGCCCTTTCTTCCTCCACAAAGAAAAAGCGAACGGAGACATCTCGCAGGCTAGATTTGACTCACACATTTGACACTCTTAGACGATTTGGCTCTTGCAGCCCTGGATCGCCTTTCCTATCTCATTGATTTAGAGCTTGCAAGGATCTGATGTGAAGTTACTGAATACAGTGCTAGTCTCCAGTGTAGCTGTCTCCGCAGACTAGCTTCTGGAATGGGGAAGAAATCTCAAGGTGCTTGCAATGAATAGGGTAACCTTTCTTTTCAGATTATCGAATTGCTTGGTCCTTGCCATAGCTAAAAGCATGAGCTGTATAATTAGTGGAGGGGTCTGTAACTGGTCAAAGGTGACAAAGGATCTTTCAGATTTAAGACAAAAACCATAGAATAATTTAGGTTGAAGGGACCAGCCCCTCCCTCAAAGCAGGACTGATCTCCAAGTTAGAGACAGTGAAAGACACCATCTCAATCCATCTGCATGTTTGCAAAATGGTATGAGATCAAAACAAGCTTCAGCTTTGACCAGTTTAATTTACAAGACCAGAAATAGGGATAAATCTTCATGCCCAAGGACGACTGAAAGATTAGAGCCCCTTTGGGCCATGTGACCCAGATAGGATGTGCAGTACATGCAGCGAGGACTGTGTCACATTATTTGAGCTGGAGTAGAAGCAGTAGAGTTTCATGTAATTTGGGGGTAAGTAATGGATATGCCCAGAAAAAAACCTTATTTGCAGAACAATCCAAGTCATCTCTTTTTGTCTTAGCTAGAATACCCTGCTTGATCCCTGAAGCACCAGGAAAAGGTCTGTAAAGTGCTAAAAAAAAAAGCATGTGGGATTCAGGGAGCTAGAGTATTGCAGGTTTCAAGATTAATGGATATCTTTGTTGTTTGGTGAAAATACTGAAGTCACATCACTGTTTAGGCCCTTTTATATAGAGGTCACTATCTATAATGAGAGATTACAGAATCTTAGAAATGCCATTATGTTCCCTATTGTAAAGGATAGGATGCTGAGGCTCTGTGTTAGGTAAATAAGTGGTACAACTACAGATAAAAACACTTGCTACCCAGAATCCAGTATAGCTCAGTGGAAAATTGGCTGGCTTTGCTGTATTTGATCAAGGTGAAGCTTATGCTTATGAGAGATCAACTTAAGATGCTCAGAAGCCGGGAGTGCAAGTGAACCCGTATTCTACCTAGACCAAGAAATGTGCCATTGCTTCCCAGCATTAGATGGAAGGTGTTTTAGAAGTTCTGGGGCTCTCTATGGATTTCATTTGGAAATGGCATCTTGAGGTATATCAAGTGTTTTGATCAGTACATGGGAAGTAGAAGGGAAATTCATGTGACTCTACAAGGCAGTGATACGAAATTAAAGTCTGGTATGTTTGACCTCTTTTGAGAAATCCGGTGGCTGGGAAGATCTTTCCTCAGTGCAGTGAAACAAAGGATGCTGAGGTGACCCTCAAAGCATGTTAGATAATGTTTCAGCCTAAAGCAGGCGCCTAAGGTGAAAATGGTACAAAGTTGGTGAGCTTTTCAGAGAAAGTATATAGCTATAGTGGGGACTTCCCACATTTGTATAGCCCTTACATAGCTTTTGTAAAGGTTCAACTTAGCAGGGAAGAAGGATGAGAGAGTGGTAGGAATGAGCTCTGGAAGAATGTGCCTTGTGCTCAAAAGGCCTGTAGTCTAAGAAGCCATGAGGAGGTTTTGAAGATGCCAGTGGAAAGATTATCCATTTCCCTTGGCCTCTCACGTTTAACGTGCCTCTCATTAGCCCAGTGATTTTGCAATCTACAGTGACGATACGATTTCATATGTTATCACTCCAGCAGTTGCTGACTTACGTTTTACTGCTAGAAATGAGTCTTGGAAAGCTGTTGTGAATTTGCTGTACTCCTGCTGTACTTGCCTGAGCGTGGAAGTACCCATCTTGTTGTGCATCAAGGAGTTTTAAGAGGATATGGTCTTGATGTTGATGAGTTGTGGTTGTGCAAGTGCAGCAAAAGGAAAACATACTCAATTACATATTTTGAAAGTTCCTGGATGGGAGTAGAAAAAGGAGATCAGATATTTTTCACTTTATGCATTTGCTGCATTTTTTAAAAGTAGTAAGGGATCATATGATAAGGACACCACTAGAAAGCAAATTCTGAGGGGAAGGTCATATATTACAGCTCCATGGAGCTCAGAAAATGGCAGCTGACTCCACTTGTAAGATCTCTGCTACAAGAAGAGGAAAAACTGCTGTAAGAAGATAGCATCCCAAGCAGAACATGAACTGCATAAATCACTGGTTTACCAATATTTATAACATGAGTCACGCTGACTCTGGACTGACTTAGCACAAGGAAAATACTGCTGGTCACAAATATTAAAAAAAAAAAAAAAGAAAAGCATTGTAATTAGCAATACCGAAAAATGCTAAAAAGGTATATTTAGCATTCTGGAAAAGAGCCAAATGTGGAAAATATGAGCACCACTAACCTTTTTTCCTGTCAGCTGCATTCATTACTGGCATTAGTAAGGTATCTAAGACTGTCGCAGTGGTAGTAAATTGTGCCGCTGTATTTGCATAGAGTTAATAACCAGTCACTCAACCCATCCATCTGCTGATAAAATACTCTCAAGCTTTGATTCAGATTATCAAAGAGAATACACTAGATTAGAAATGTGAAATTAGCTGGTAAAGAAACGTGTGGAGTTGTGTATGAAGATCGCATGCTGTGCTTTGTCATCCACAAGGACGTGAGCCCAAACAGTCCAACTAAAAAGCCCTGGAAATTTTGTAGGCAGTGAGTGGAGGCAAAGGTCTGCTAGAGGGTTAACTAAGCTGGGGGAAGTGTTCCTGTAACTCAGCAACGTATATCAGCCTGGTTATTCTCTGTGTCCTCTGCTGCTTGCGTGGTGCATGGTGATAACTCCAGATAAGCTGTTATTACTATGTACAGAGCGAAGAGGGTGATAATCAGGCTGCCTGTGCAGATGGATGGAGAAAAGCTCTGAATGGTGGAAAAGAGCAGCCAGATAAAAAGCAGCAATATCTGAGCTCTAAGCATTGCATTCAAGAGTGGAAGCTCCTCCAAGAAACCACCCAAGCATGAGAGGCTTAATGCAGGTTGTAGGGGAGGACATGGTGTCCTTTGTCACAGGGCAGAAGAGAGGCTCTGTGGCAGTGCAAGTGGGAGCAGATTCCTTTATGACTGCTGACCGCTACTGAGGTCTTTCTGAGGCTTCAGCTGGAGTCTTATGGTAGCACAAGGAGATGGCACTGGGATGAAGGATTTCTCAAGTGTATTAAATAAGACGTAGTATATCCTCTTTAATATCATTTATTGCTATCCCACATGCTATCGTGGGACTACTGGGTGTTCCCCAGCCCACAAAGATACAACAGATAGGATGACCAAGAGATTAAGTTGCCTACCCAGGATAAAGCGCTGGTGGTTTGTCACGGCAGAGAGGGGTCGCACGAAGAACGGGCATTCAAAGGCCTTTACACGGGGCCTTTTCTAGAGTTATCTTCACAGGTATAAATATTTTCATGACTGGGGTTCTTGCTATGCTAGGATACACCTCCACGCCACGGAAGGTGGCATTGCTGTGGGCACTGTGCATCACAGCCTTCAGTGACCCGTCTGGATGCAAAGAGACATCAGCTTGGTGGCTCTGGGGCATTGCATGTATGCTAATGACTTGGAGTCTCTGCGGGTCTTGGCTGCGTGTCAGAGAGGAATGAAGCTGTAGATTGAAAACCAGTGCCCTGTACTGTAGGAGTTCAGTGAACTACGTGCCTGGCATTTAGTTAGGTTATGTCTTGTTCGTGCGTCTGTAGTGACATTCAAATAATTCTTCCGTAAAATAAAGTGTAGCTAAATACTCACACAAATTATGCAAAAAGACAAGAAGAAAAGGCTCGTGTTTGGACTTGCCATCCTCAATACTATCCCCTTAAACACAGAGACCTCCCTGAGGGAACAAAGCGATGTGACTCTCTAATCTGGAACGTCAGCACAGCCACCGTCCCTGTAGAGCGAGGCACCGCGGGCAGCAGGTGCTGCCTGCAGTCTGACAGTAAATACGCGGTGTCTGCATTTTCAGTTATTCTCCTTTAGTTCACTGATTTGTATGTACTCCAAATGTGTTTTGGTTTGCACTAGGAAGAAAGAGGTGTCTTTATGTCATTGCACAATCTAACTATGGACGAAGGAGTTAAAAAAACCTCCCGGTTTTTATGTATGTAGTATATGTGCACATATTTTTTAATTTTTTTTTTTTTACTTTGACAGCTGTTGTGAGTTAAAACTATAATTGCCTTGTTTTTACTAGGATTGTAAAACAGACTAGTTGACCAAAGTTAAAGCAGTTTTTTCCTAGGGAAGGAAGAGCCTGAAGATGTCTCCCATATAGTGGCAATGCTGGTGTGAAGCTGTGGTCTTACTGCTTCTCTCCAGGAATGGGGAATTCAGTACCATGGCAGCTAGTAACGCTTGTTGTTCTGCTGCGTGGGGAGCCCAAAAGTTTATATACATCTGGAAATTGAAGTACCCTCTCATCTCCAGAAGCATTACAGACATACTGACAGAAGAGGGTGGAGGTATATCGCAGGCGGCATGGGCAAGCCTGCATTGCAGCTGACTCAGGTACTGCCTTACGTATAGGTAAGGGGGGATTATGCTGCCAAGTTGGCTTCCAGAAACTGGAATGTCATCCCTGAAAATCAGCTGCTGGAGTTTATTGATTGCTTTGTTGTTTTTTTTTTTTTGGATAGGCTAAAATCTGGCTAATTAGTCCTGTCTTTATTTCAGAAGTTCAGTCTAGAAATATCTTTCAAAGGGAAAGATGTGCAACTATTAACTCCTAAACTTGAATCATAGTTGTTGGTCCGTGCTTCTGCTTTCTAACATCCAAACTCACAGAACTGGTCTGATGAAATAATTCTGAAGAAGAAAATGAGGACAGCCAGTCAAATAATAGCAGAGTTATCAGTGGCTATAGTCAGAATGAAATTGAATCAAAATAAACATGTGATCAGCAATCTGAAACACTGAACTATAAAATAACTGGCAAATGAGATAATCATGATATGACAAGAAATATTTTAGAACATTTTAAAAAATCCCCTTTTGCCCCAACATTTAATTTGCTTTCATTCCTTGTAAGAAGAATGGAGCCCTAGCTATGAGCAAAAGTAGAGATAACTTCCTTTTTTCTTTGTAAAGTTGCTTTTTCCAGGGACTCATACATGAGCCCAAGGCAAAAACATGGCCTTCATGGACTCAAGTTTTATCTGATTGCCTCTGTGCAAGTGATTTCACACCAGCTACATTAGCAGGATGCTAATGTCCAAAAATAAGGCAACAACAGCAGTTGACTTATTGGTAGGAGTCACTGGAACAGAGTTTGAGTATTGGCCATTTGCAGCTGGTCACCTTTTCTTTGGGAACAGGGTGTCAAGATGGTTTCGAGCAATGAAGGACTTGTCCTAAATAGGTGTTGAAAACCTTTGTGCTGGGCTCTTAAGAGCTTAGGCTGATTGATGAGATCAGTCTTTTCTGTGATCACTATTCTAGATAGTACATGATCTCTTACAAGGTTTGTTGGTATGTGTCCTTACTTAGGTTTAAATAAAAGAGTGATTTTTTTTTTTTTTAAACAAGGTTAATTAAGCTGGTACAAAAAAACCTACACAGATTCTCAGTTAGGACTATATTGAGTTAACAAGGTTTAAGATTAATTGAAATAAACTTTCTTAGCTGAATGTGAGAATGCCCAGGAACTACACTGCGTCAAAATGTGAGTGCAGGCAGGTCGAAGTACTGTAATACTCATGTAAAAATGTCGACATGGTTTATTGTTTCTGTTTTTAATGTCTTTCATAACACTTTTTATAGTTTTCAGAAACTCAAAATGAAATACCTGCTTGTTTGCTGTGCTCTCACATTTCTTAACAAGCATGAATGACCTTTGATAAAGGGTTTGAAGTCCACATCTGCTGAAGATGAACTACAGTTTCTAAGTATAACAAATGAATGACTTTGTTTTCTTTGATCTTGCTGCCATGCAGTTGGCCCTTTGGTGATGTTTCTGCAGAGCTAATGCTATATATTTGGAGGAGGCCAAGCAAATGGATACTAGGTAGTGCTAATTGCCCTACCCATAGATATGGCCATGCTTCCCTGAGATGCTTGCTTGCAGGAAGGCCTAGAGACATTTCTACTGATCCACAGTGGCAGAGCATCAACAATTCTGAGAGCAGGAGGTGAGAAGTGCCTTCTTAAATTTATGTGGGCGTTATCTGTAATAGTTCAGCACTTAAGCCATTGTCCAAGGTGGTATAAAAGTTAGTCTTTACACCAAACAGCCTACTGTTTATATTCTGTTCTTGATCTAAATACTAGGCTTGAGCTGGTTTTAAAGCTCAAGATTCTGACAAAAACAGGAAGAGCACAAAATATATTTTGCAAGTTGTTGCAAAATTCAGTATGGGCTAGATGGCTGATCTGTGGAGACTGAAATAAGCTGAAGAATAAGAACAGTTGGAAACCTGAAGAACAGTTGGAAACCTGAGGGAGGAGGTCAGATCATCTTCATTCTCGAGCAACAAGAAAATTGAGGAGGTGTGATGAGCTAGAAGAGAGGAGCAAGTCTGCAACATGGAAGATCCTGGAATAGTAAATTCTCCAGTTGTGGGGGATTTGGAAAGTGTGAGGGCTAAAATCTCATATGCCAAATAGGCAGATGGAGTATGTATGGGTAAGAGAGGGGGGAGGATGAGAAGCAGTAGGAGAGGCAGAACAGGTTTGATGGTAGAATACTTGATCCTGCCCACCCTTCCTTCATGAAGACCTGCTGCCATTCCCATGAAGAAATCAAGAGACATCCTTAAGATGTAAAATGGAAATGGTGGAAAATGCTGGAAATGCTACTGAAGTGATTTTAGTAAACGAGGCCCTTTTAGAAATGAAAATCAAGACATCAGTCTCCCTTTACTGCAATATCTAGATGAGAAGGTGGGTAGTAGATAATTTGCCATGCTAAATGTTATTGTGCAGTCCTTGACTGCTGTGTGAACGAGAGTTTATCACTTCATGGAGCCAGCCGCCCTGCTACTGCACGGGATGGGAAAATAGGACTGGGGTGGCCAAGCTGCGACAACCAAGGTGATCCGGGATTGAGGGGGTTGACACAAACCCTACTCTGTTTCCAAATCTTTTCAGAGTTTGGAGTGGAGGCAGACTCCTTTTTCCTTCCCTCACTTTCCGATGGCTGCTTTTGTGATTTTCTCTAGGTCTGTCAATCCCAACTGTACTCTGTTTTACTGAAAGCACCAATTAAGTAGCCAAGCATTTGCTCTTCCTCCCAGATGGTTCCCTCTTCAATACGGGAAGCAATCTGTGCTGTAACAAAATGGGCAGGAACCCAAGCTGTAATCTTGGACACAGATTGGTGCAGCCTGCCGTTTGAAACGGAATTAATAGTGGGATGTGAGTTAGCGGTGTAGTTAGCAGGAAAGAGCAGAACCGGGGCTGGGGTGGGAGCGGGGGAGAGGAGAAACTGCCTGGTGCTGCTTTGTTTGAGCCTGGCTTGCTCCTAATCCTGCTAGCCATTCAGCCTTGATGGTAGCAATAAGCCTGAGTACCAGCTGTGCCTTCCCATGGGCTGCCGTGTTATTTTCAGCTCCTGTGAAAACGAGGCATTTCCATTTAATTTGCATCTTTTTTTCCCCTTCTCTTTCTCTAATGAACAAGTGAGTACAGCAAATGCATTTATGCCCTCCTTAGTGATGCCTCTCCTCCCTTCAGCTGCATCTACTGTAAGATCCCTTTCAGTCCATTGCTTGCTTTAGATCTAGCATCTTGTAGTTCAGAGAAAATAACTGAAAGTCTCTGCTTATTGATGAGATCTCCTGCAGCTTCCAGCTGCTCCGTGGGCACTTTTGTTCAGAACTGGGATATCTGAGCGTAGGCCTATTCAGCCATTCAGCACCACCAGTATGGCCCCATGGAGATTTTCCTGCTGGGTAGTTTTCCCTTTTACTCTGAAAAATCTCGTATTTTCAGAATATGTATTGGGAACTTACTGGAAGAGCTACCTCGATTTTCCTCCCTATTTTTCAGAACTCTGAAGATGACAGTGGAGAATATCACTGAACATGCCTCTGTTTCATGTGCTGTATGATCACTTCCAACAGTCAGGGTTTCAGGTTCTCCCTGGAAGCTTAGTCTTTACAGTCCTCAGCTGTAAAAAGCACGATGCTCTCCTTTCTGTTACAGCCTGTACAGCATGCCAGATAGGCTGCCTGAGCATAAAAAGGTGCACTGAATTAATTCAGTAAATCTAAAAAGGCCATTTCTCAGTCTGGTGGACATACCAGGTTTAGAGAGCTTGGTCTGCTACAGAGAGGGCTTAGCTAGGTCTCTGGCACGAAGAAGTCCAAGTGTCCAAAGTATAGGTAGCCAAAAGATACATATGTATTTTCAATTAACAGATAGGCATTGAGTATTTTGAAAGTGGATATAAATCTGTTCTGAAGCTAAAAGACTTACTCTTTTTTTGATAGGATCCCTGAAACAGTAAGAAAAGTAAGATGAAAACAAGCCTGTCCTCCAGGAGAAGGGAAGCAAACAGACATCTAGAGAGAATAGTTATTGTTATCTATGACACAGCCTTCGGTTATTTGGCTTGGAGCGGTCTCTCATATTTTTATCTTGAACCTGCCACTTTTTTATTTGTTGCTAGTGACTGATTCCCAGTACTGGCTGATCAGGCTTGATGTGATGCACAGTGCATCTCAGACACCAGTGTTACTCGTTTTGTCCACTGTAAACACATCTGGCTGGTCTTCAGGCTCCATCCCTTGCTATGGCCACCCTGTCGTTTGTGTAGTTACAGTACATGACATTTTCTCAGAAATTGTTTGGTGGATTGTTTTGTTAAGCACCTAATTTTGAGAGGAGGCTTTTCATCAAGTCCTGTTAGGTAGTTAAGTTTTCTGCTCAGTGGGACTTTCTGGTCCCTGAGTGGACTGACAAGGGTTGTCTTTAACAGGTAAGGAAGAGAATTTGGCTCTTCAGCTACAGCTTCACTGCTGGAAGCACTTTCACCCCAATAATCTCTGCACAATGCAATGTTTCTTCCAATTCCAGTCACTAATTCCATCTGCTTCGAGCAACATTTAAAAGCTGTTTAGCAGCAAGTGCCTGTGGTGAGTGGAAGGTAGCTGCCATGCTTGCAGAGCAGCACTTGCTTGAAGCAATGGCAGAATTGTATGTTGTAGTTATTTATATATCTATATTCTATTTTTGTGTTCTCTGGATGTGTCTGTGGCAGTTACTGGGTGAAAGAATAAGAGCACGTGTATGTTTATGTAATAAACAAGCTATATATTACCTTTTCACATTACATCCTCCATATAACACACAGTGCTTCAGGGAGAAGGCTAGCTGTCAGCTGTGGGTTTGGGGTTTCTGTTGCCAACTTCAGTGTTGGGATATAAAGAGAGGAACTGAGTCAAGGCTATGAAATGTAGTAAATTTGTAACTGAAAACAGCAACTTTAAATGTAGTAGTTTCCCAAGCAAAGACATTTTAGTCATATTCCAATCAAATTTTAGCGCTGATCAGCCAGTGGATGTTTCCATTGCTGAATTCT
>VYZW01038668.1:37055-61587 GCA_013401315.1 Balaeniceps rex | reverse complement strand
AGTATGCACAGAAATCCAGAAATCCGTCTGTAGGCTGATGCTCTGGTCCAGCGGTGTGTGGGAGCAGGCTGCTGTGGTTGCACTTCGGGACAGACAGCTGAAGGTATAGATCGGTGTGGGGGGGTTCTGAATAGCAAAGCACCTTTTCAGGTGTTAAGCCAGCTCTGTGAAACCAGCAGCAAGATAGACACTGATTAACCCCATTAAATACAAAATCCATGTAGTTCACACACACACATATATATTGTGTAATATGCATTGCATACATTAAATTTACATAAAAAATTAGTGTCATTTCTACTTGCTTCAATGTATTGCTCTTTAATACCAGAAACAGTTACTGTCAGAAAAGAGGGAAAATATAGGCATTCTCACTGTCTACACATATAAAATGCACAGAGTCCTATATTAAACAGAATTATAGCTATCACTTNGGTGTCTATATTGTGCAGTGGAGAGAGCTTCAAGTGAGCTAGTGGAGTAATACCAAAGCAATATTGTTCTTCAGCACTGTACCCCAGCTAATTAGTCTGTCAAGCTGTTCAATAGGGTTTTACTGCTGTCTTGGATGAAAATGAGAATCTTCCCATGGCATTGTCCTGCGGCACCACGCGGGGTTTCCGAAGCAGTAAGCAGTTGTTCAGGGCACTCTGTAACACACCTTGCCATAGTGTTTAGATGTTCTCTCCATCTTCTACAGTGTCAGGTTTGTTCAGATGCATGCTAAATTTATGTTGAAGGATTTTTTGTTGTTGTTAGAGAGGCTGTGTGATGATGATAGTGAGTTTTTGACTTTTCCTTTTCTACCAGTAAATGTTCTACCATGAACAAAATCCCCTGCTTTTCTTCTAAACCAACTCTCAGTGATATTTTCTAAATCCCGTTTTATTGGGTGCTTTATCTAAGACCTTCCAAAGGATTCTACTGAAGATGTGCTCTGTTCCTCAAATTACAAGTTTTTAAAGTGCCTTAATTTAAACCTCTAAAATTCTGAAGTATTTTCAAAAATCTTGATCTATGTATGCTTCTTATTGTCCTTCTGAGAAACATTTTATCATCAAAATGTGCTGATAATTTGCTTATTTATCTAGTTGGTTTTCATCTAATTTGCATAAGTTTAGATTGCCACACAGTTACAAATGGAATAAGCATTTGAAAATATTGGACAAACCTGCATTTTATTGTTCCTTCCATGGAAAAAAAAATCTGCTTATATTAGTACATCGAGTGAGGAATCAGACCTCTCAAATTCTAACAATTGGTCTTAATTTAACATTTCATATTTTTGGTTGGTGTTATTGCTCAGATTTGTAGTTCATCCAAAATCAATATACTTCTCAGTAGTAGGCAGAGCCATTATTTGGGGACAGACTTTTTAGTAGGGCCTGTAGTGATAGGACAAGGGGTAATGGTTTTAAACTAAAAGAGGGTAGATTTAGACTGGATATAAGGAAGAAATTTTTTATGATGAGGGTGGTGGAACACTGGAACAGGTTGCCCAGAGAGGCTGTAGGTGCCCAATCCCTGGAAACATTCAAGGTCAGGTTGGACGGGGCTCTGAGGAGCCTGATCTAGTTGAAGATGTCCCTGCTCATTGCAGGGGGGGGTGGGACTAGATGACCTTTAAAGGTCCCTTCCAACCCAAAACATTCTATGATTCTGTGATTCTATGATTATTTTTAACTAAAAGAGTTATAACCTTCAAATATGTTCAGTTAGGACCAAGAAAGTCTCCAGGTTATTTCATCTGTATCTCTCAGAGCCCCTCTACAAAACATGTGGAAAACCAGGCCATTCTTAATAGGAGGAAGTTTCTGTAAAGGAAAATAGGCTTTACCAAAACCAGAAGCTCTGATCAGCCTGGAGAAGCATCGTTGTATTTCTCAAGTGTCTATTCTGAAGAAGGTGTGAGGGTGTTTGTGCTCTAGTCGCCCAGGCTGTTCTCCAGGAAGATGCAAGAAGACATGAAATTAAGTTCTGAAGGTGAAAAACAGTCTGGGGAAATAAAATATATGTCTCCAATCTATTTGTAGTGCTAACATCCCACATAGAGATTGGCAGGAAGATTCTAGCTTGCAGTAAAGGGAAGATTAGAGGAAAATACTGGGAGATTAACCTATCAGATGTGGTTACAGTGCTACAATTGCAGGTCTTGGTAAAATAGATTGGCTTTCTAAGGTTTTTTGCCAAGGCATCTCGATATATAGTTTTCCAGCATGTGCTACATCAAAGACCTAAATACATAAATAAACACATCTCAAGCTTTCTGTGCTATAAATAGAGGCATCTCTCTCCTGCATGCCCATTAAAGATCACATATCAGAGGACCACTTTTCCTAGTTTCTTTGCTCAGGCAAAAGATGTCTAAGTGATCTTAAAAGCCTGTCTGTAAACTTATGCAGAAGACAGCTGTTTGAGCATCTCCCAAGGACTTTTTCTGATGCCCCACCTAGAGTGGAGAGGGCCATTTCCATGGGAGCTTCATCACAAAGCAAAGCTTCTGGGCTACCCTGTGAGCCCTGAGACATCCCTGCGGGATGCTGGATTTGGACCTATACGGCTATCCAAATTGCACCAGGGAAGTGGGAAATTCCCACCTTTTCAGCAGAACTGGGAAGGCTTGAAGCAATCTTACACACCTTTGTCTTCATATTCTGTATTGCTCTTAGAGGCAAGTGAATCAACAAGGCTTTAGGTAGTATCAGGTATGAGGCTCCAGGATATGTAGTGAAGCAGGTAGCTTTTTGCTAGTTGTTGTGAATCACTTGTAGATTCTTACTAGCATACAAATGCAGTAATCAATATGTGGTGCTTTCCTAATATGTTACAGAGAAGGTAAATGAATGACTGTACAGGATACCTGGGCTCATTTCTTACCAACTGTCCTTAGCCAGCAGCAAACATCAGAGTTCAAGAGGATGAAGGTTTCATCCCCTGAGGGATGCTAAGCAGCCCTCCTTTCACGAAAGTGTTATTGTAGACAGTCAATATCAAGAGAGCCTTGTCCCCGCTAGGTTGGACAATGTCAAGAAGGTAGATGATGAAAATGGAAGGCAAAGAGAAAATGACCGTCAAAGCTGTAAATAAAAAACCAAACAAACCCTGAAACGCACCCAAACAAACAAAGAAGGAACCTGCAGCTGTCCCATTTTGCCTTTGTCATTCCCTCCACTGAGGTGTGCGCGTGCTTAGATTCACACATCAATCATACAATAAAAATCTATATAAAAATTGCATAACAATTGTATAGGAAAAAAAGAGTGCCCAAAAGGGAGCAGAAGAATGATCTTCCCGTGGTGGCATGAGAGGACTTTCTTTAAACAAGGATCTGTCATATCTCAGTAAGGTTCTTTGGAAAAGTCCCTGCAGTGACTGGCTTGTTCCCAGTAACTGCAGCATGACAGATATCCAGAAGAGGCAGCAATAGAGAGAACAGTAGTCAGTCAAGCAAATTATTATTCTTTAACACCTATTCCATTAGTAAAAGATTCTTGTGAAGCAGAGTGTATTAACACCAAATGAAATGAACTGAGCAGATGTACAAAATAATGAAATCGGGTCAGAAACAGATGGGTTTTGTCTATCAGGTCTGTCTTTCTGGGTGCTCTAAGATCATTATCGCCTGGAAATACGGCCCAGATGATGCTTTCTTCTGTTTGGTGTATATGACTGTTAATCATAACCAACGTGCAAGGGAAAAAGTATTGCCCAAGAACTCTGCATTCTGCTGCAACCACTTAATCATCCCCCTGCATAGCTTACTGTTATAATGATACAGCATTCTGGAGACAAAATTAGCAAAATGGCTTTACCTGGATGAGATTTTTGTGGAGGTGTTAACCCTACCAGGGAAAGGGCAGAGGCATCAGATTGCTAGGGTGAAATCCTGGTCCTGCTAACATCAGTAGCAAAACTTCCCCTGGCTTCAAGGTGGATTTCCCCTGTGATTCCCTTCTGAGATCAACCACTGACTCACTGTTTACAAGTGCTTCTCCGTATGTAAGTTTCCCCTTCTAAAATGTGAATTTGATGCACACTCTGTTTGGCAATGCAGTCTGAGTTCTACAATGGAAAGGACACTGAAGTGCTAAATAAATTTGTTAGAAGGGGTAATCTCCTCAGACTAATTGTTACAGTTGGAAAAAACAAATAAGCTTCCAGGCATGCAAGCCTTTCTGAAGCAGAAGTTGTGTCACTTACTCTGGCTCCTTTTTCCTTTTGAGTTCTAGAGGCTTTCTTTTGGACGTCCAATTTTGGTATCTTCCATGGTTGTGGTAGCAGAGCTTTTATAGTTGTGATGGCCTGAAGACAGAAATGAGGCTGAGGTCTGGAAGAATTAGTAATCTCATGGAAGGATGGTAGAAAATACAGTAAGAGACCTGAACTTCATTGGAAAAAGCCATTTGGAAGAGATTACAGTCACATCACTAATTCTTTGCTAAATGTCATTCAATCCATTCAGGTACTGAGATCTGTTTAGATTTTTCCTGGATTTGTCCATTTTACTTGGGCACAATAACTTACCAGATGTGGAAATATGATGGCAAACTGCAAAGGGTTATAAACATGCTTAGTATGAGCAAAATGAGTAATTAGGCAAACACTGGGAGGTTTTGGTTGGCAAGAGCTGGTGAGTTCTTTCATTTCTTTCTATACCTGCTTTTAGTCCTGTCTCGTGAGGGACACACATGATCCACGTACTGCAGATGCAAGCAATGTACCCTGCATGCTGTTTTTTCATCAGTATTTCATTTTGTATTGTGAAGTGACCAAAAAAACCAGCAACAACAAGTGGAGTGCTCTGGCCATTCCCTGGAGTCTCAGATTTCCTTGCAAGGGACATGTTTCTGCACGTGTGACTTCATTAATAAAGTCCCTTTTATTAGATATCCAGAAGTTATTCTCCTATTAGTTTTATATTAGAAAGCACCATTATTATGCTACAGTCTAGCAGCTGCAATTAATCCCACTTTAGAAAGTGGCCTCAGACCAGAGTAGAAATATAAAAATAGAACATCAGGATGAACGCAAGGAAAGGAGAACCAGAGTTTTGGGGTACACCTCTCAGTCCTTTTAGCTCTGATCATGTCAGTTTGAAAACTGGCATAATATTAGGCTATTTTTGCAGGATTAGGAAGAGTCTTAATTGCTATTTGCTAGGTACTTTAAGCATTGAGACAAGAGATGAAAGTGCAAAAGACGATGTTTATTAGCATTTTATAAAATCCTCATCAAAATGATGACTATCCTCATTTGCTTCAGGTTTTCACAATGTTGTAACTCACAAATTGAAACAATATCTATGTGAAAATGGATAATAGAAGTCTCGTTTATTGGAAGATTTTTTCTTTTATTGTTGTGTGAAGTGCCAAAATAGAGAAAGTGTCTGGCTGAAAGCATTCATCCAGAAGAGATTCCAGGCAAACAAAATGAGAAAAAAATAGCATCAGTAAGACAGGTTATCTTCTTCATTTAACATCAGAATTTCTCAACACAATATTTTTCTGTTCACCGGGAGGGAAAAAAAAAGTGACTGTTAAGAAATTACTTTAGGCTGACAATGTCCCTTTACGTTGAAAGAGGACAGTAAATTATTCCATTTTTGTGGTTCAGAAAAAGAGGGGGCAAATGCTGCCCAAGGACATGAGCCTAAAAACCATTGAACAACTGCAGTCAATAACTTGCATGTATTACTGGGTGTAGAGCTGTCCTGAAGGTTTCACTGCTGGAGCAAACAGCTTTGGAGCCGTTCTTGAGCTGAATCAAACAACCAAAATCTTATGAAACCCCTCAGCTTAAATAGTAGCATGGGTAAGTGCTTGATGCTATGCACGAAGGCTTAGCTGCTGAGCTGCCGGTACCATTAACTGGAGATGAAAACCTAAATCCCTGTGCTGGAAATCTGCTCCTTGGAGTCCATCTTAAGCATAGGTTAGTTGGGAAACTGCCTGGAGAGCCTGTGGCTCAGCATCACATGAAAGTGAGAAGTCGGGGAAGGGGAGGGAGAGCTGGAAGAAGAAGAAAAAAATACAAGAAGTGAATTTTGTTTTTTCTAATACATATTGTAGCAGATACTCTTTTCTGGCATTAGAAGGGGGGCTACAATAAATTCTACTGTTTTACTCTTTGAATTATGAGTCAGAAGTGAAGTTACATAAGGTGCAGCACGTGTGATTGATGACATGAACTCTCGCTGTGGCATTGTGTTTGCTCGGAGCAGTGAATACTGATACCTGCAGCTCTGGCGCAGAGCACCTCCATCCCCGGCAGACCCCCCCCGAATGAAAGGCGCTGTGCCCGGGGCAAGATACTGCGCGGCGTATGATAAGGGAGCAGAGTTAGACCTTGAGCCCTTCAGCACTGCACTGGTTTTAACCTCTTTCTTAGTTCTTCTTTCTAATGGAAGAAGGAACGCCGTGGCTCTCTGATTCCCTGGTAGTGCACTGGAGGAGCTGAGTCTGTCGGGATGGGGTAGGACATGGCAGTGCCTGTAGGAATTTAACACACATTTGGAAAATCTAGGAAGAGTAGGCAAAAATAAGGCATGTGCTTTTTAAAACATATGGAGAGAACTGAAGGTAAGCAGAAGGTAAACTCGGATTTCTGCGTCGGCAGGGTTTGGGGGCCAGGGCACTGTAACCCATCACCATGAGGCCGGGCCTCCCTGCACCGCTCCTCCCGCCGGCTGTGCTGCCTGGGCAGCATCGCTCCTGCTGAAGGACCTTGTGCAGGGAGAGCCTGCGCTGTCCCTCGCCTGGGCTTGGCAGATGGTGTGTGGCTACTTCTTCAGTTAGTGATTTCAGCTTCTTGGGGCTCCCTTTCAAAGTGGGGTTCAGTCATACAGAGGCAGTGCTGCCCCAAAGTGAAGGGAGCAGCTGCTGCCGCCTCCCCAGGTTATCCTCATGGATGGGCAGCCCTCCACAGGCTCCTGCGCCTTGACCCCGCCAGGCGGTACAGAAATCAATCACGGACTTTATTCTTGCAGTAGAGCCATGGCGGTGATGCAGTTTCCTTTTCTTTAACAGGGTTATTTTCCTTCAAGGTTAAAGGAATTTTTCATTCTTACTTTAAATAAAATAAGTGGCTGTATTTCCTGATCATTCCCCCTTCTCCTTCAGATCTGTTCGTTCATCAACCACTTCTTGGAATTTCTTGTAGCTGAACTACAGAGAAATCTGCAGATTTTAGGGAAAGCTTTGCAAAATGATTTACTGAGAAAAAAATAAATTGGTCTGTGTCAGTGGAGACTGACTAGAGTTTTTGCCCATCAGCATTCGTTACGCATTTGGCCCATCGTTGTTTACCATACGATTAGATTGTATAAGGAAAAGTGGCAATTTCTGCTGAACTCTTCAGAAATGGGTGCTGTTTTCTATTACTGGCAGAAAAGACCTAAACAGAAGTTTTCACTCTGGTTCTTTCTCCTTTCTGAGGCCATTCCTATGCAGATGGGATAGTATAGGAGGATAGATCTACTCTGCTTTTTTCAAATGACATTGGAAATTGAAACTAAACTGAGCTAGATGACAGCCAGAATGAATAATTTACAAGTCGAAGAGGAAGGAGCTGCAATGGAGGTAAGCAAGGGGATGCACATCACAGAAATGAAGGCAAGAAGAGGCTTTAAAACTACTGCAGCATGAAAGAAAGTAAAAATGGCCTTGTGAGCTGGAAGCTGCTGTGCTAGGGAAATGAACTTAGAAACTGCAGGTGTGCCCTAAAGAGATGGAGGCACAAATAATTCAGTCCCTCGGAGCCATGCGACCACCTCAGCTAATCTGGTGTATGGAGAGCACTTTGGTTTCCACTGATGCTGGTCTCGAGCAAAAAATCTTAATGAGCCCATCTGCTAGCAGAGCCTCTGTGCTTTCCCTGTCAGCTCTGTGGAGTGCTCCTGGTGATAAACGTTTCAAAGAAAGGGAGTATAACCATGGTGAAAAAACTTCTGTCTGCTCAGAGCAAACCAGAGAAAGAAACAGTGGTCTACACAGAAAGAAAATGATATGGTTAATGACTGTCAACAAAGAAGCCCAGGCTTGTTTAATTTTATTTCTTGATTTTTTTTTTCTTTTTTCTGCTTATTCAATCTTAATGGTCAGGATTTGGCAGAAATTGCTTGGTTGCATATGAAATAAGTGTGAAACTGGAGGATAAAAATTCTGTTTCCCTTTTGCAGCCCAGCTGAAGGCAAGCTTGGCTTTCCATGTCGGGGAGGTTCTCCAGCCCCTGAGAACATCCTGGGCCACTTCAGTGAAGAGGCCTCTCCTTAACCACTCCTCAGGGGCTTGTTTTCAAACACCCTGGCAGCACACTGGAACTCAGAAGGGTGTGCTTTAATTATTCCTTTGAATTTCTGTGCTACATGTTTACTTGTAATTTTGCCTCAGTGATGCTCATCTAGCATTGCTGCCTCTGTAGTATTCGCCTGCATTTCCCAAAACTTCAGTATGGGAAAAATGTCTGTGGCATTTTGTGGCACTTCAGTTCTCTTGACATATATCGATGCAGTCGGCATTTTCTCGCAGCATTGACAGCAGTGGGACTGGCAGATGGGGCAAAGAGAGCTTTGTTTTTCTAAACAATGTCCTCTTGCCTTCCTTTTTTGCTTTGCCTCACAGGAGCAATCAAGCATAGGATTAAAAATGTTTCCTTGTTTTTGAAAACCAGGAAGGGCAACGTACTTAAAATTGCAGCAAAAACCACTACAAGTCGTCTGCCTCGTGGATTTCTAGCTCTGGTTTGAGACTAACTAATCTCTGAAGGATCTACCTATTTGGCAGTATTAAATTAACTTGGGAAAAATCCTACAGAAAAAAAACAGCTTTAGGGAAAAGGTAATGACTCTGTGGCATTTAGTTAATTATCCAAATTATGAGTGTACTTCATGAGCAATGAACCTGGAGTAGTTTCCTCAGGAGTCTGACTCCTCAGCGAAAGGAAACCACCACTTTGGAGAAGTCTAAAAACCTATTACAACATTTCCAATTCAAGATGTGCATTTTTCCCACAAAGCCATGTTCATAACTCCCAGGTAAAAGAAGACTGGATTTATTTATTTAATCTAAAAATTAAATGTCTTCAGGGCAAAGGACTTGTTAATGGGAAAAAAAAAATCTGGGTTTTGAAAAACAGATAAATATCTTTTTTAGTGTTATGCTTCACTGAGAAAATTGTGAATGCTTTTGGGAAAGGGTTAATGCAATATTTCTTTATTGATGCATTCATGCAGAAATAAACAATTCTTGCCCTGCTGCATGTCAGCCAAATACATTTTTTAATATGGCTACAAAATGGTAACATCTCTTGATACCTATTCAAGCTTGCAGACCTATTGGCATCTCCTGCCTTTGGCTTCTGCTGCCAGTATCAACTCTGGGCTTGGCTTTGCTGGCGAGCTGTAGCATGTATTCAGGCGTCACGCGGTTTCCTTCAGGCAGCCGTGCCTTAACAAGCTCAGATGGTTTTCCGTAATCCCCATGACTGATGATGTTTCCTATTTTCAAAGTTTGGGATCTTTCTGCTCAGTGGCAGCTCTTCACCATGTGAAATATTAATTGCATAATATGAAAAAGAGCTCTCCAAGGGACCCATGCCTTAATAGTGCTAATGTTGCTGGAGCTCAGAGGAACCTCCTTTGGGGAGCTATTTTTCTTTTTAAAAAGTAACAAAGAAAATAGGGAGATGGTAGCCAAATACAGGGAGACCCAAACCCAACACAGTAGGTTATATGTAGTCTTCACATTTTCTGCTGTAGGGAGTTTTTAAGGCTGTGAAGCTGTGTTACTTTTTTGTTCTAATTACCTTTACATAGCTTCTCATGCTCTACATCTTCCAACCCCTTTATATAATGAGAGCAGGCAGGACCACCATAGGTTAGACTACCATGCTGTCCTGGGACAGGCTGGATTGAGACGAGGTCTGCTGGAAAGCACTAAATGAAATACCTTTCTTTGGATATAATCAACTATTTTCTGTAATGCCTTTTTGGTTGGGAGGATGATAGTACCAGAAACAGCCCTTTCAGAAGGCCAGAACAATTCACTTTGCTGATCTCTTAGGAAGGTGCTACATGTAAGTGAAGAAATCAACAGGGTGGCTATAAATGAGTGCAAAGATCTCTGCTGCTTCTGCACACAGTATGTTACTTAGGTCTCTTCCCAAAGCACAGGCAGGGAACCCAGGCCCCAAAACACTGCATTAAAAGACTTGCAGGCAAGCCAGCCATGAAGCTGGGAGCAGAAGCCAAACTCTATTGCAAATTCCATGTTGCTCCGGTGTTATGTATCTCTCTAATGGGTAGTTCTAGCCAGAAAGTCAGCTCCCCTTTTCTCAGTGGTATTTCGTGCTTTGAATAATGAGCAGTAAGGGGTTTGCTGGTCATTTAAATGCCACAATTCCAAGCACTTAAACACACTTAGCAGGTTCCGAATCTCTGTTTCTGAGCCAAGTGGCATTTTGAAAAGCATTAAGTTAAGTAGTCCCCCACAATAATTTTGCGTTCGCTCTTTGAGCTTTCTGTACCAGAGCGCGCTTTGAATGTATCGCTGTATTGATTTTGGTATTCTGCCATTCTCAAAGTTTTCTTCTGGATTTTTCTGCTGAAGCAGTTGCTCATTCAGATGCGTGTGTTCAGAGGGGAATCGGCTACCTGTGCTGCACACTCGGAGGTCACTTTCCTATTGCTCTTCCTCACGGGCCAGACGGGAAGCTGGTTCCTACCCACATGTGTAGGGAAACCTGGGAGTGGATGTGAGGGCCCTTGGTTGTTGGATCTTTTTGCTGGCATTGCCTCCCCCCAAAAAAAAAATTCCAGAAACTTCTGCTACTGCATTAAGAGGGAAACATGGCAAGTTTTAGCTTCAAAGATAATTTTTCCAGGGTGGCGCAAGTAGGTCAACTTAAAGGACAGCAGAAAAAATTCCCAATGCAGTGATTATCATAATTAACCACCAGTATCTGAGGATTAGAATAGCTATGGTTACTAGTCCTAGATATACTAATGTGAACAGAAGAGGAACAAGCAGTTGTAAGAACACCACAGCATTTTGATGGGCTCTTTTTGCAGCATGGGCTTCTCTGGTCACTGGGTGCAGTGGTGAAGTAGCTTTCAGTCATGTTCAGAAATGAGTACAGGCAACCGTCACCAGGTTTGTTCAGTGCTCAGGTCTTACCAACCCTTGGAGAATGGAAAGCCGAGCTCCTGAGGTTAGTCTCACCTCGGTGACTCACTGCCTGCCTGACCAAACTTTCAAAACCAGTTTCTAATTGCAGACATTCGATTTGAGCTATCTTGGCCTGATTTTTGAGGAACTTGGAGTTCCCATAGCTCAAGTCAGAGTCAAGGGGGGAACTTGCAAAGAGGATCTTCAGCCATTACCTGCCTGTTTTGAGACCCTGATCTGCACGATGCAGTGGAAGGGAAGGGTGGCGTTGCTGACTGGCCATGCTTCTGGCATGCCCTCCCTTTAGCTCAGTGTCTTTCTCACAGGGCAGTGTGCAAAAACCAGTGCAAAAAACAAGACATAGCCTGTTAATCACAAAGAGAAATACTTTTTTTTTTAAGCTGCTTTCTGCATCATGGTATCTGCAGTCCAGGTATAGATTCATACGGCATGACATGTAGAATATTTCCCTGGAGTTATTTACTAAAATGTGGGAGTGCACTCTTCAGCTCCTGATGTCCACCTGGAGAATTCAGACGGGTAAATGGGCATTTACTTTCACAGGTTCCAGGCTGGACCTAAACGTGGGGACTTCCAAACACAGCTTTGAATTTTCAAGTTAGAGCCAATACAGTATCTGACTGTGTCAACAACAGGGGCGAGAACAGAGGTTATATAAGTCCTGCGCAGGTGTTACTGCTCATGTAAGCTTCTCGTCTATCAGCTGTGCTACATTTGGCTAATTTAGTCTTGCATTTTTCACTTCTCTCTCCACGCCGTTTGGCTTTAGAGGAAAAGAGATCTAACAGTGGCTGGTGGGTAACGCAGAGGGCTGGGGTTTATGTATTTGTGTGGTGTTTCTGAACAGCCTGACTGCTGCGCCAGGTCGAGTGACAGTTCTGCACAGCGCTAACGCAGCCCCGCCGAGTTCTGCCTGCAAGTCCTGCCCTCACACCTTCATGAGGAGACCCACCTCTGAATAGATTCAGTAATTTTAAAGAGAAGAAAGAAAAATTAAAGGAGATACTATTGGACAGAATGCTATTTCACAGTTGTTTTCAGCCAGGTCAGCCATAGCTCCTGTTTGGAATTAAAACCGTCAAATATTCAGTAAGAAAAATAGTGGGTGTCTTACACTGCCTTTTCTCCTGGGATTTCACCAAAGGCTAAATCAAGTAACATCATTATTGTTGATGTTAATGAGGTAGTCTAACTGGCATTTTATTTGTCTTCTCATGACACAAAACAAGCTTTAGAACTATGGACAGTGCAGTTTTGTTTAGCGGGCACACAAGACCTTTGGAGGAAATCTCTTGGAGAGAGACTCACTGCCTGTAGGGACAGGAAGACCACCCTGGCCACAAAATCATCATGTTTTAAAACTCTAACTTCATGCTATACTTCTGTAAGGCCGTGTCAGAGGGGTGCTCCCTCAGCCTCTGCTACGCCATTTGCCATGCATTTGGTTGGAAATTCTTTCTCTAGGGCTCACTCTATTGAAAATCTTTATTATGCAAAATTCTCCCCCAAAGTTTGTCTCCTCATCAGTCGGGCCCTGAATGCAGATTGCAGTTCTGTCTATGGAGTTACCGCAGAGCCTTTTCCATTTTAATAAGTTTTGGGTGTCCCGAGAGACTGGTAGACAACAGAAATTATACAGCACTTGTCAAACCTGCTGCTATGCTTTCTTTGAAATACCCCAAAATGGAGGAAAAGAGGTAGAAGTTTTCTACTTAACTTGTCTTCTTTTCCATTTGGTACAATTACTGTGTGAGTCACTCAGCTTTAAGAATGCATTGAAGGGGAAAGTTGATTATTAGGTACATAAGAATAATGAATCCCACTTGATGGAAAATTCATTTTCCCCTTCTTTTTGTGCCACATTACCTAGACCATCAATTACTGGTCTAATCCTTGCCGCATACAGAAATTTGTCATAGGTAGAAATTTCTCATAGGAGAAAAATAGCATGACACCCTATTGATTTTGTAAGTAGGAAGCATAGATGAGTTTTCAATGACAGGATAATGATATTAGCTGTTGTAGATCTCCGGGGAGTTTTCATGAGGTTGCTGGCTCTAATTATGAAAATGTTTTCCAGTCACCTCTATTCCAAGAAGCACCTTGCAATTTCTTGTATGTGAAGAGATCAGTATCTTAGAGACTCTCAAAATAGATGTGCTATATAGAGTAAGGCTATCAAGGTTAGAACAGAAATGTCTGGAATAGAATATTTCTCCAGAATTTAAAAAAAAAAAAACTGTATCTGAAAAATAGTCAAAACTGTAGTCAAGATGCAAATTTCAGCCATATTTTCTGAATTTTTTTCATTGCTGAGACAATTTTTTTGGATGCACAAAACATGATGAGCCTCGTCTTTGTATGCCTATGAACGCAATGCACAAGCAAGGATGGAAGACGTAGCACTGCTTGTATATGTAGGTTTAGTGCTCATATCAAATCCTGCCTGGAACAAATGGAGGCACAAAAGGAGGCTGCAGGGCAGCCAAGGGTGCTTTGTCCATGTGCCTCTTTTTCTCTTAGCATGGGAATAGCTCCTCTGAGAGAGGTTCCCGGATAATGGGAACCCATGGGATATTTTCTCTTTTGTGGCACGCCAGGAGTTGGTGGTGAAAACTCTTTGCATGCTTTGTCTCTCTAGAGTAGATTAGCCTTTGTTATCTGTGGCATTGGGATTAATCACTGTGGCAAACTTTTAGTTTAGGGTATTCTTAGACAGCTAATGAACCAAAATCAAAAAGATTTAATGGAGCTGTTACCTCCCTGAGTGTTGCATGAAAGAAGAGCACAAAACTTACCCTGTTCCATTGAGAGAACTGTGCTGATCTGGCACTTGGAACAAAAGCCATTAATTAAATGACTCCAGATAATGAGGTTTAGTAATTGGCTTTTGTTTTAATACAGCTTTGAGAGGCTAAACCACATAAATCTGTGTAATGCCTCAGAATAAGCAGCAGTTAAGGTAACAGGTAGGTTTGACTTCACAAACAGTTCCTGTCCAAACTGGATAAAGCTCTGTCAGTTCAGTTACATGAATGATTAGTTGATGTTAAGAACAATTTTAAAATATGGATTTGTTTGAACACTTTGAGGTGCAGAGTGGAAAATAAGGTTGTTTTGTTGCAGTGCTTAGGTACATTTTTGCAATGAAATACATTACTATTGATTTTCGGTACAGCCCAATTGCTGTGTGCCTTAAATTGAAGACTTAAAAGTCTTAAAATCATCTACCTGATAAACTGTGCAACAGCTGTACTCTGAAGAGCTCAGTATACTCCTCCTTTCTCTTGCAAGTGTGTATCTAAAAGAAAGTAAAAGATGTCTCTACATGGTGATACTCTGCAGGTCACATGAGAGACCACCAGGGAATGCATCCTCATTTGACTGTAGCATCACATCAGGATTTCCCCTGCTTTTGTGTTGGGGAAATTGCTGATACACACACATGCTGATACATGTGTGAATAGAAAAGGAAACCATAAGCTAACTGTGAAGGTGCCTTCTCCAATATCTGGACTGGTTCTGCCTACAAAGATACCTTGTAGTATTGCACAGCAAAGGAAATCCCCCATCACAAATCTGAGAGAGCACTCCCTCATGCAGTGCAACACTGAAGTAAAAATGAAGGCAAGGACTGATGCATTTCTTGAAGCTTTAATATCTGCAGGGGAGATGTGTATAATGACAGCACTTAAAATCAATTTGCAAGCAACCTGATTTTAGAAGAATTGAGGTTGAAAGTGTTGCAAGAGAATTTGACTAAGAACCAAGCAACAACCCAGTTTTACACATCCAATCTCTAAAAATCCAAATGTTAATATCTCTACTCAATACATCATTGATCATCCTTCGTGCCTCATTCTTATTTGGCCCAGTTCCTCCTTTCCACTTGTACATTATTAATACCTGGAGTCTGCTTTTAGCATTAGTGCACTGTGATGGTCATAAAGAAATGCACAGTAGTTCAAGCCCTGACAGCTAAGGGCTGTAACGTCCCAGGAGATGGTTTCTCCCTTGTTTTCTTTTTCTTTAAATGGAAATGCTGTGGGAGTTTTTTTTGGGGGATTTTTTTTTTTTAAACAGGGTTTTTGCTGCCAATATATTAGCAAATCTTGGTGTTCATGCAGCATGCTCTTCAATTAACAGGAGCTGTGTGATTTCATGTCACCACTGCATTGTGAAAGCAAGAGGAAATGTCCCTGTCCTTGGCAGGGGCAACTATATGGCAGCAAATTTGCATTATAATAGCTGCTTTCATGGGGGAAAGTTGATCTTTTTTTCTCCATACTTTTATTCTCCCCAGATCCACAAGGTAGAGAGTTCATGATCTCAGACAAACGGAATAGCAAAATACTGTGCTTGAGTCTAGCTATCCTAAGTTGGCTTTAGTATTTAAATTCACAAGAGAGAATGTTTTTCTTGGGGTGGGTATAGTGCATCCTGTGCCCATATGTGCAGCCTGTCTGTTCCTTGGGGAAAGTGTAGCAGCTGACCTTAGCAAGACATTCTGTGAAAATATAGTTGGGAATGGGAATCTTTAGTAGCATCTTGTGTTAAGTGCCTTAGTTTGTGAGACAAGGCTTTAGGGTGTATTTGATACCAAGGAATAACTTGTTGACAGTATCTCTTCCTAAATGACCAAAGCTGTTAGTGTTGGCAGTGTTATTTCTCCCAGTGAAAAGATACTTCTGAATCGCAAACCATCTTTTGCTTAAGTAAAAATAGCCCTTATTTACATTCACGTTGCAAGTGTCATTTCCTGCATGTATTTTTTGCTTTTGCTGTTCTTGTCTCCATCTTCTTCTTTCTACGCATGTTAATTTTTATTGCCATTCCATTTTTTAATTTTCTTTTAACTCATCTCTGTATTATACTTGTCTATCTCTAATCTGGTTTTCTTTTCTTTTCCCTTTCCCAAGTCACAGTAGTGTCTAAGTGTTTTTTTGTCTTCCAGATCTGGTTTCCTTGATTCACCTCTATGTCCTTCTGCCCTCAGTTCTGTGATGGCTCCTGACCCTTATCAGTTATGTTTCACTGTATATTATTCTCAGTGGGGATGAGCAATCTTACTGTCTGACAGGCTGACTGGTTAATGCACTCTGAAGGACACAGTATATTCATGTAAGTCCCAAAAGCTCCAGAACCAGCACAGGCTAATTCCTGCTAGGACTGAGCCAGAATTTTGACTGATCCGATAACTTTTGGACATTATAACATGAATATAGACCTGGTGTTGAAAAGCAGGCCAGCACTGATCATTGTGTCACTTTGGGTTTCAGGTATTTAATGCATTAAAATGTTGAAGGGAATGATTAAATTGAATTTGTTAGCAATCCTCAGGCAGGGTTGTTTGGGAAAAGAGGGACTGAATTTGCAAAGATTTGTTTCAGTTTTCTGTGCTGGACATAATTTGCTCAGTGGGCCGCTGGGTCACAAAGTGGAGAGAATGTTATTGCTGTCATCTGCAACCTTCAAAATTCTTTATTTTTTAGTTATAAGTAAATGAACTTGAATGTTTTTGACCTGGAACTGGTACTGTATTATTGTCGTCCACTCTTTCTTCTCTTTGGGCTGCGCTTTGTGTCTGAAAAGCCTCTCCCGTGATACCCAACTTCTCTCCAGAATAGACCATCCCTGTTCACTCTCCCTTTTTATTGAGGTAAAGGTATTCTGTTGAAAGGGAAAACCTACATTTAAGATGTGGAAACATGGAAGACAGAGTGTGGTGGGCTTCAGTCCAGAAAGTTTTTTTCAGTAATTATAAATATCTGTAAGGGCAGAATTTCTATTATGCACAACTATGTAGTTAATTGGAGTTCATTATTTATCTGAAGTAATAGGTGGCTTTTGGCACATCACCATTTTCTCTCACCTGGGCTCTGATCCAGCATTCGCTGAGGGCAACAGATGACTTCCCTGGCCATTAGCTTAGGCTCCAGACGTCTGAATGTGACTCTCATTCAGCCTTATGCCTTTAGGACAAGAGTAGGTGGTTGGACAAAGTGAGTGGGCATCTGGATTTCCTTGTACACAGCACAGAGGCACCAGCTGTTTCTGCCTGGAATGGCCACGTGTTTGTTTCTAAGTGACAATTTTTTTTCAAGTTTTGAAATCAGATCTACACAAAGGCCTTACAGAAGGTAGTTCCGTAGCACTTGCAGCAAGTGAAAATGAAGCTGAATCACCCTGCAGCATTCTTAAACTTTTGAATGCTTACTTCTCCTTTGGTAATTTCTTCAAGAAGTCTGAAGAAGTTAAAAAAAATCTTGGTAGTTTCCCAGGGAGAGCCCTGGTAAATGGTAAAAGATATTTTTTTCTGAGACAATACCCCATGTTAGCTTTAAATCTGGTGGGGTTTGTATTTGTATTGAGTTGGAGGCCATCATAGTATATAATGCATAATTCAGCCTGTTTTCCCAAGAGTGTATTGTTAACATTCTTACAAGGAATGGGTTGAGGGTTCAAAAAGGTTATGTATAAGTAGTTCAATTAAAGTCAAGAGTATGCAGCGCTTCATAGTCAGAGAGGGGAATGTCATACATTTATTAAAAGAAGTTTATTGAACTTTATTTTGCCCTCTTTGCTGACAGTTTGGTAGAAGAGTTCTTTACTGCTGCAATGTCTTTGAATTGAGAGGCTGCATTAATCCATGCTGAGGCCCCTGTGAAATAAGCCAGTCACTGCCCCATCCTCTGTACCATGTTTGAACACCAGCTTGAATGGATGGTTGGAGCGAAAAGAAGCTGAACTGCTGTGTCAAAGGTCCTCAACGATAGGTTTCTTAGCTTGTCGCCTGTCTGAAGGATTTGGGCTCTTGGCACTGGTGTTATAAGAATTTGCTTGCATACCAAGCAAATATTATGCAGGGTGAAGACAGAAAGTGCAGCAAAATTTCTTAGTGACACAGGTATTGTAGCCATGATGACTTAAGGACCAGTAATGCACAATAAGGGTTCTGTGACTATAAGCTTTTCTGTGTTTTCTGGCTATTTGTTCTCATAAAAGTTACTACTGTACCCAAAACCCTTGTCTCACTTAGGAGCACAAGATAATGGCACAAAAAGAGCTGTGCTTTCATATGTATTTGAATATATTTGGATTGTTTATGTTTGATCCTTATTTCTGTGTCTGTAATGCATGTTTTTATTTATACTACGTTACTGGTATATATTTAAGTTTATCTATATCTTAAGATAATGTTCTGTTGGGGGAATTATTGTTCCTCTTAGAAGTGCCATAAATGATGCAGCACTGTCTTTGCTTAATCTGTTTGTGTATATGCTTTATGTAATGTTGCTACTAAATTTTTATTTGCACCTTACTGTGCAAGCTACATAGCCTCACATTCAGAAGTAGGTAATGGGGCTGTAATTTTAGTAGAGCCACACGTGGGAATAGTAAGTAGTTTGCAATGCTCCCTCCCCTAATGATCTTCTAATGTAATTAACTGATAGAGCAGCATGATAATACTTTGAGCAGTTTAACCCCAGTATTTCCCTCCTACTGTGGTTCCTCACGTGTTTGAAATCTGAATACAAGTCCTTGAAGAAATTTGTAAAGCAACTTAGTGCTTTATCACCTTGAGTGATACATTTTACATGATTCGAGGATTTTGTCACTTGAAAAATATCTGGATTTTCCTCTCTCGTTTATTCCCATGTTCAGAATGAATCACGAATATTGGCAATGAATAACATACATAACAGGAATGAAACGGCATCAGCTTTCAAGAACATTCCAATCTCCTCTTTTGATTAGCCTCAACAGGGAATATTAGATATGACTTGTGTGGTTTTTTAGCATGTCTGCCATGAATTGAATTGGATGTAAATTCATCTCTGTGAGCATGCACAGTTAACAATGAAATAACAGTCCTTCCCTAGATATTGTACAATAGGATGGAATGATTTACCAATGTAAGGTAGGCACCTTTGGAAATGTAAATAGTACCTTGTTCTGGATGCCTAAAATGAAAGCAATAAAGAGAAGGGAAGAGAGAGGGGGGTGGGTATTTGTAAGGCCAGGAGCCTCTCATAAGCAGACATGCTTGGCTTGTTCAGACGGCATTTATAGGTCATGCTGGTTTTCTTTAAAAGAAAACAAGCTGTACTGTTGTCGTGGTTTAGCCCCACTCGGCAACTAAGCACCACGCAGCCGCTCGCTCACCCTCCCCCTCCCCGGTGGGATGGGGGAGAGAATCGGAAGGGCAAGAGTAAGAAAACCCATGGGTTGAGATAAGAACAGTTTAATAATTGAAATAAAATAATAATAATAGTAATAATAATAATAATGATAATAATAATAATAATAATTGTAATGAAAAGGAGAACGAGAGAGACAAACAAAACCCAGGGAAAAGAAAACAAGTGATGCAACCGCTCACCACCCGCCGACTGACACCCAGCCAGTCCCCGAGCAGCGATCGCTGCCCCCCGGCTAACTCCCCTCGGTTTATATACTGAGCATGACGTCATATGGTATGGAATAGCCCTTTAGTCGATTTGGATCAACTATCTTGGGCTGTGCCCCCTCCCAACTTCTTGTGCACCTGGCAGAGCATGGGAAGCTGAAAAAGAAAGTCCTTGACTAGTCTAAGCATTACTTAGCAACAACTAAAACATCAGTGTGTTATCAGCATTCTTCTCATGCTAAATCCAAAACACAGCACTATGCCAGCTACTAGGAAGAAAAGTAACTCTATCCCAGCTGAAACCAGGACAACTGTATTCCATCATCTCTACTAACAGACCTAAAATAAATCATTAATCGTCAAAAGCCTGTGGGAATAATTGGGATTTAACAGTAATTCAAATGAGTAGGCACTGTAGGAACATCAGGCAAGTTTCTTTCTGTAGATACTCATTAGATGCCCTTTTTAAGTCCTACCAAGTTGCAGACAAGAGATGATACTCCAAGCTGAATAACTGCACCATCTTTCCTTTGTGGACAGAAATAATTAGGCATACACTGGCATGTTAGGAATTCAGAAGAAAAGACATACAGTACCACCTTTCACTGGTGATTCTACTTGGCTTCTTTATTCCGCAGTCATCTTCTGTCGATATCTTCAACTCTCATTTCTTAGAAATCTCTCTCTGCTCCTCAATCCTGCTAGTTCATCAAATTGAAATAGAGAAGAAAAATACTGCTATCCAAATTTAGGCAGATGGACATTTAGCATTATCTAATGGCTCTAGTTTACTGCAACACCCTGAAGGAAACCTGCGTACACTACAGGTTGTAGACACTGGATATGATAGTGATTTCTCCAGTGTCAGAAAGCTGTCTGTAAAGAAATACTCCTTTTTGGATAATGATACATATCAGATAACCCAGAAGTGGGCTGATTTTTACTTTGGGGATTAATATTATGAGAACTGAACCTTGATGTAGTTTCCACTGAAACAATGACTGAATTCTCGTTGTCTTAAGAATAAAAATAGTCTAACCACAGATCCTCCAGTGCTTAGTTTTACTGTTTTGGAGATATGTTTCTTATTAGAAGAAGTTTGCTTTTGTTAATAATATTTATGGAGACAAAGGGACTGGGAGGGTAGTTAGTAATTGGCAGAAGTTGATAGTTTAAGTAATGGAACAGAAGATTCTTACATTTAATGAGTGGGAAGAAGAATAGCAAAAGGATTAGGGGAATACAGTCCCGATAAGCAGCTCTGGTAGTTGAGGGCAACTGTAGCAAATCTACTGAGCTATTCCAGTTAGCTGGGAGTCTGGCCTGTACAATCTAAAGGCATCCAGTGTTGTACCTGTTCACCTTGCCGGTTCCCATGACTAAGTGAAGAATTGTAGCAGCCTGTAGTAAAGAGCATAAAGGAGCACCAGTATATGTGCAAGCAAAGAAGAAAGCAGTAACACTGGTGCAAATGGCAGATAAATAAAATCCTATCTCCATTCAGATCTGAGGGTTTGTCCATAAATCAGTATACATTGCTTGTAAAAGAGTGGTGACAGAGAAAAGCTAACAGCATTTCTTAAGAGCCTCATTCATTCTACTCCATTGATGAGCTCCATGGAGCTAATTCGTTGAGAGGGCTCTTCCAAATGGGGATGCATTTCCCAAAGCGAATTTTATTGATGGCAGTCAGTAATGATAAGTGAGTATCTCATCACTGCTTAAGAAACTTTGTTCTCTTTGCAGCATTTCTTAGTGAAACAGCCAATAGGAATTTAAAGCAAAGAGACTATATCCTTATTCAATGGATATCCTCATGTGGAATCTTCTAAAACACAGGAGGCTTAGGTGGCTTCACAACTTTGGAAATCAAATTTCCTTGAGGGTAATGGGAAAATTTTTCCAGTTTAATAAGAAAAATTCCAGCATTCCATGAGCTGTGAAGCTATGGCGGAGGAACAGAAGCACAAGCACCTCTGTAAAGTCTCCTGCTGCCTGGCTTTTCATGTTATTGTTGGCACTGCAGCAGCACTGTGCTACATGGGGAACATGGACATCTATATCCCATCATAGCGTATTCTCTCTCAGGAATATCCTGACCTAAGCAGAGGAAGTAATTTCACTGGCAGTCTGAAATTTTCCCAGTGACACAGTTTGATTATGTCTCTGGCTTACGTTTGCATTCCAGAATGAGGAATGTTTCTTTAAAAGGACTCATGGGTGGTTTGTAGAAGCCAAAGCTATTTCAGTCTATTCCTCTTCCTTCTTAGCAGGTACTGGGGCTGGAGAAAGTAGGGACTACTATTTCAAAGTCAGCTTGTATTAGACATTAAAAAAAAAAAGAAAGAAAGAATGGGAACAGAAAAAAAAAAAGAAAGAATGGGAACAGGAAAAAAAAGAAGACGTGGGAAAATCCCAACTATTGAGCCAGAGCTGGTATAAATCAGTGTAGCTGTGTTGCACACAGTAAAATTGGGGATGTTATGCTGATTTACACTAGCTGAGAACCTGGCATCCAACTCATTTGTGAAAGAAAATGTACGATGGAATTAAAAACCACCAAACTAGTTCTTTATTGTATCAGCTTGGTGCTTAATGCCACTCCAGTGGAGCAGAAAATGACACTTCCATTTTAACAGTTTATGGCTTTTTCAAGGAAAAAAAACATAGAAAATACGCAGCCAAAACCCAAACAAAGCAGCTGGATTGCAGGGTTTCAGCCTCTTTTAAAGTGATGCATTTCTGTAAAACAATTTTCTGTTTTACTGGTCATGGAAAATTAATCATATGTTTGATGATTTGTATCCTGCTGTTGTTGTCTTCATTTTTTGGCTCCTATTATTTAATTTCAGTGTCATTTCTAAAGGGAACAGCATGAACTGAGGGCCTTCTACCTATGTATCCAGGTCTTTTATCAGCATTTTTTAATGATTTGTAGTCTGCTACAAGCCTTTTAAATTTACCTGCTAACTATTGTCAGTTCCCTCTTCAGTCATGGATGCATGATATATATACAAATATGTATGCGTGTATATACATATATGTATGTATGTATGAGAAATCTTTTGGCACTGGTTAAGGATGAGACCAGTAGGTTTTTTTACAGAAGATATTCTAACCCTCCGTGTAGTTTAATAGAGAATGTTTTCATTTATGGAAGATGGAGAAGTTGAGAGTTTCCTTTAAATATCTACAATTTAGTGGAGGAGCTCCAGTTCTCTCTAGTAGCTTCTGTAGAGTGATCCAAAACCTATAAAAAGATTATTTTATTCTCTTAAGGCCTCATAGGGATTTTCTATGGGGAGCTGAGCATGACTACCTGGTGATTCTCTCAGCAGCTTCCAAAATGTGGTATGACTAGAAAAGCCTTTTTGAATTTCCAGAAGCCCATACAGATGGAATTGCCATTCCTTGTGGCTTGTCTGGCTTTGCTTCTGCCTTAGATTCCAGATAATCTGGACAGCTATCATCATTTTCACACCATTATCAGAAAGCCAGTTAGGTCTTCTCCTAATCTGTTTTATGCATTTATTCACTGTTGTCATACTGAGTGGTTCACCAACTTTAATGCAGTGGAATGAGTTAGGGAAATGCTATTATCTCCTACTTTATAAGTGAAGAACCAAGGTAATGAGAAGTAAAAGACTTTTAAAAATTTGTCCAGATATTTTCACCAAGATCATACACGTTGTTGAGACAATGTTGAATGCAGGACATTGAGAGTGACCCCTAAGATTTCTAACTGCAATGGAGTAGCAAAGGCAGATAATAAAATGTCTTCCACATATCATGGGAATCTGAACTCGGTGTCAGTGGAGCACTGACTGGAATAGGAAAGACCCAAATGTGCGTGCAACTGTTTTCCAATGCCTTGTGATTGATTCTGTTGTGAAAATAAAATTCTGCATGTGGCAGTCTAATGCTCTGCTTTATGACGTTAGGCAGCTGGGATATTCTTTAAACTGTCTTTTTTTATCAGAATTAAGGTAATAACTTACCTGAAGTTGGAAAGCAGTTGGGAGGAGGAGGGGACAGGTGGAGAACATGTCCTGCTCTTGTACTCATGGTTTCCTGTCTTTTCTTTTTCAGTGAGTATGTTTTTGAACACATTAACCCCCAAGTTCTATGTTGCCCTGACAGGCACTTCCTCATTAATCTCGGGACTTATTTTGGTAAGTACTAGATATATTAATATCACTTTACAAATTGATTTTGTTATCCAGAGTGGGATTTCAGGCCTTAGGTGTCTTTTTTTTTCCTTAAACTTACATTTCTGCAGTACATAACGATTGTATCTCCTTCTTTGTACTTCTTTTTCTGTGGGAACAAAAAAAAAGAGAGAGAAAATGTTTCAGTGCTATGTGTCTTTGAAGAAAAAAAGTCTTGAAGGACAATGTGCCCTACTAACAACCCTATAGTAATTCATAACAAGTGTTTGCACGTTAAGTGTTTCCATCAACAAGTACTACAGAAATAAAAAGGCTGGTAAAAAGAAGAGGAGGAGAGGCACCAACTATCTCAGGTTAGCATGGTCCTTCCAGAAAGTCATGGCAGGACTTATTAGGGAAACAGCAAGCAGAATGAACCCAGTTCTGGTGCCAAGATTCCAAGGGATAATTATTTCAGATCTTCACTTTTAAAATCTTTCTCAATTCATATCTGCCTATTCGCTTAAAGATCTGAAGAGTATTTTTAAACCATTTAAACCATTTAAAAACCTCTCCTCCCATATGTAATCCCTGAGGGCTTCATTGTGCAAATTGATGCAGTGGAGTGAATCATAATACCATCACAGTGCAGGAGTCCAAAGCAGAGCATTTGCTCTGGATTTTATTCAATGTCTTCATAGAAACAAATGGAGGTAAAAAATCTAAAGATCTGCATGGTGTGCTTAGGGTATTATGATTATACTGGGCTGTTCTGTTTTCTCACTGCTGAG
>VYZW01038668.1:18409-33882 GCA_013401315.1 Balaeniceps rex | reverse complement strand
CAAAGCACAGGACAGAGCTCCAGAGACATCAGTGGATCTTTCAGAATATGAACAGGAACCAGACCCGTAAGACTTGGATTCAGTTCAGCACAACTCACTCAAATGCATGGGAGGAAAATACTGAATGTTACGTTCAGTACTGTCACTCAGAAAGCAGAAACCTTCAAAAGGCCAGGCCTCACCACCAAGATGAGAAGGAATGAGAGGAATAACATGGGTTACACAGGCACAATTCCATATTTGTTGTTGGAGAGTGAAGACAGCGGGAGGTGGTGGCAAGGAAAAGACAGTTTGTGCCCTATGGAAATACTGTACAGAATCAAACAGTAACAAAAACCCTAAAGAGAGACTAAATTATCTGTAACTAAATTCTGTGTATAGCATGATTGCAAATGTAGGTACATTTTGTACTGTAATCATGAAGGCAATTTCTGAGGCATGAGCTCAGTAGGAGACTTGTGAGCAAGAAATTTCTAAGTGCTGTACTTTGATGGAAAGTACAAGAAGGAAGTGGCAAGGAGTATTCAAGACTGTGATATGAAGAAGAGGGAAAAGGGCACCGATAGAAGCCTTCCAAGAAGAGATTAGACTGAGTGAGCCTTAACCAAAGAAATTTGCTAAATGCTGTATGACAAAGTCCATTATGAACAAGTTGAAGGAACAGTGAAGTGATGGAGGTGTAGACACAGACTGAAAGATTGTAGGGACCAGCGTCTGTGCTGAGAGGAACATGCGGTCTGTAAATTGGATGATGGAAAAGGAACTCAGCAGACATGGTCATGGAAAGAAGAAACTGCAAGTTGAACAGACCACGCATCAGGAAAGACAGCTGAGTAAGTTCTAGTGAGGTAGTGCTAGCCAGTCACTAGCCCAATTATGCTTCAGATTAATTGTTTCTTAATAATCTTGCTGTTTACCAGTGGCCCTGTAACATGCTGAATTGCCTGCATTACCACCCACTTATCTGTCACACTACACAGCATCTGCAGTTCTGAAGGATTCTTAATCCTGCTGATGGTATTAAGTGAAACTCTTTTATAAAATAAACATTCTCTTGCCAAATCTACATTGCTGGGGTATTTTTTCAGACTAGATGTACTAATATTCCTTGGAATTTTCCACCATATGGTCTGGCAGATTTCTTTCCATTATCAGTTGGCTGAAATTCCTAACCAGAAGGAGAAATCACAGCACTGCAGGTTATGAAAGGATGGAAAATTCCATCATTTCAGAAGTGTGGTAACTGATGGGAAAGTGAATGCTTTTCCTATTTCATGTTTGAAACATGAAACGAAACGTGTCATGAAACAATGACTCTGCTGAGTTCAGCTTTGGGCAATTGCATGCTACGTGACTCCTTTGCAAAACACTACTCTCCCATCTTATTTGGTCTCTTACTTTGTTTTCATTCTTTAGGTAAAATTCTGGCCTTGCTGTAGGCAATCTGACTTAAATGAAGCAAGGATTTCAGACCTTTTTTCTTTCCTGGATAGCTCAGAACCGTACAGAAAAGACTCTTCTATCTCAAGCATTCTCCTTAATAATTACTTGACTACAGCACATAGTTTAAAATGAACAATTTATATTAATTTCATCCCTGCACTATTTTAGGCATCAAAAATAGGAACCACATTAAGTCCCAAGCTGCATTAGAAATATTGTATTGGAAACTTGGTTCCACCACAGTTACTTTTAGTCCAGTAAAAAACATGGTTCTGTTTCACAGAATACAAGGAGCTGTATTGTATTCAGTGTCTGAGAGGCGAAGGTTTTCCACAGGTAGGGTAATAAAGCTGTCATGAAGCACAACTGACATCCAGTAAGTGCTGTGAACTGGGACTATGTAAATGCCACTGAGATTTCTAAATAAGGCCACGTATTTAACATGCAGTTATCACCAGAGTGGAAGTTGTTTAGCAAATGCGGGTGGCATTTGCACTGGAAACTCATAGAGTCTCACTTCTAACAAAGCACAGGCAGAAGTGAACCCTAGTCTTGAACCTCCACCAAGAAAGCCTTGTTATTCTACTTCAGAGCTTGGGACAATAATAAGAGTTTTCTGCTACACAATGAGAAACATTCTGCAATGAACAAATACCAGGTCTTTCAGAGATAAGAACTAGAAAGCCAGTCTACAAGAGGTAGAGCATGAGTGTTGAGTCTATACACTGGCTAGCATTGAGCAGGTGGGCTGTCTGCTACTACCCGAGTATCTGTATAGTATGTGAGAGTCCCAGCCTTTTGTAGCCAATGGTGCTAGTACAGGAAGTCTGAGAGAGGACCTGAATAACACAGAAGGGACCTGTCTTATTTTCTGTAGATATTAATTGTTCTTCTGCTTGTTTTGTTACCTTTATGTAGTCTGCTACAGAGGGACAGAAAGGTGACTGAGTTCTGGGTGTTGCCACAGGCTCCAGGGAAGTCTGACAATTGTGTAGGGACAATCTTTGGCAGCTGAAAAGTGATATGTGGTAATGGTTCAAAGCTTCTGCTCTGCTCAGTGGAGGCTGACAGGTCAGGGCGGGCAGAATCCTTGTAGGGAGTTCCTAAGAAACTGGAATCACTTGCCAAGGAGCAGATGAGAGAGGCAGGGTCTGCAGGAAGGCAGGCCATAACAAGGCAGACAAGAGAAAGGTATCATAAGTAGCTGGGGCCTACCCAGTGTTGAAAGAAGTACTATACTTAGTCCAGGCAATATATTATTTTCTTTCCCATTTCTGTATTTCCAGACGTAGATGAAGTGTAAGTAAATAGCTATTTATTTTGAATAAGCTGCTTTTTAGCACTGCATGTATCTTCTCCATCAAAACCATCCCATTTATGATGGAATATCTGTTCTGAAAAAACAGGTGGGAAGATCAGATATCCAAGTGATGCAGAACAGATTTGTTGCTACACAGAGAAGTAAAATGATCCGGGATTCTCTGTATGTGAGAGCAGAGATAAGAAAGAGGATGACTGTAATGTTTTCATTGTACAGGGGAAGAGGAGTACCTGTGCAGAGAAGCAAAAGCAAAAATAGTCCAAAGCAAGTATATGAAATGCATTAAAGAAGACTTACGAGTGATCAACCAGCTCTTACTTAACCGAAATATACTTGTCACCTACAAGTTGTTTTTTGCTAGCCATGCATTTCTAGAAACCATCAATAAGGGTTTTCCAAAATCAAATACTCTTAGATTAAGCATTACCCATACCAGATTAAAAAAAAAAATTCTAGATTTGGATTTCTAAGCACAAAAAGCTGGAAATGTTCACAACAGTGTTTTAACTTGGCCTTTGTGAACATAATGGTTTCAAAGATCCCTTGAGGGTTTGGAGAGGTTTGACCCTGTTCCAATTTGAAGCACAGGCACCAACTAGAAAGAACCCAGAGAAGTTTGCCACTGCTGTGAAGGGGACAAGGTCTGTGAAGATGAGCTCCCCTTCCACTGGATATATATGACAGAAATGAGGTGGCCTTTTCTTTCAAAGTGGTGCAGAAATGATCTTTTGCCTTAATTTCCTCTCTGATCCAGATCTCTTTCAATGGGTAATTAATCCTTATAGTCAGCTATTATTCTGCCAAATGATCTCTCATCTGCTGAACTGTCGAAAGCTTGCTGACTTCACATTGCTTTCAAAGTGGCTGGAGCAGTTAGAAATCAAACTTGATTTACAGAAATCAGGTTTCAAAACAGCTGACACTGTCTGAGGAGGGGGCAAAAATTGTGCAAAGAGAATTTATTGTTTTGACTTCAGTACCAGATTACAGATTACCTTCTCATACACCCTGAACAAAGCACTCCAAGCAAGGGCTTATTATGATGATGATTTATGGCTTTAATTTCTAAGAGACCATATGCATTGAGATCTGGCTGATGTTTCCTGGCACTGGATTCACCCAACATTGCAAATATTTTTCAAAGCTGTCTTAAACAATTTATGAGCTTTTAATGCCATTTTAAAAAGTGATTAATGTATTTGTAAGTCTAGGGAGGCAGACTTACAGCAAGTTCCTGTCACTCAGCTGAACTGTAGTAGTGACCACATATATATATATATTCTTTCTGCTTGCACCTTCAGTTTCATTGAAATTCAGTGTGACAGTTTTCCAGCTGGTATACATTTGTGCAGGGCAAGTGGGCTCAAGCATGCTCTTGTGCTGCCCCCTCTCCCTCTCCGGGTTTTACTGACTTTTTATCTAAAAGCTGATTATGATTGAAATAATGAGCAGGAATTTATTAGCACATTTTGAAAAATCTATTTTTTTCTTCTTTTAAAGAAGGTACAAAGCTTGTTAGATAGAGTCTATAACTGCCAAGAGTTTTGAGCAGCCAGTCTGGCAGCTGTACTTCAGTCCCTGACTTATGTTACAGTGATATTCTTACCGAGTGTCCCTTGCCTCTGTACAAGACTATAATCTTTGGTTCCTAACAACTGCTCCCTCTGAGGCCTTGGGCAGGTAGGACTGTGGCTTGTGTGCCTGGATTTCTTCAAGCTTCAAAGTTTCCAAAGATAAAACAAAACAGATGCTCACAGAAGATCTGAGACTGTACCTTAGAGCACAGCCTTTCTCTCATGGTCAGCCACACGCTGCCTGCTTAGGTTATGATGCTCTCTTAGATCCTAAGATTTAAATTCTAAACCCTTTAGAAAGTGCTGTGTGCCTAAGAGCATCAGAAAGCTAAAACCAAACCTGGCTCTCCTGTGCCAGCTCCCTGTCTGCCATCTCCAGCATTTGGAGGCAGCGGTGCATGCCAGGGGAAGTGTATCCGTGCAGAGCAAGAGTTCAGTGATACTTCCTCAGCATTCTGTCCCTGGCTCCCGGGATTCCCACCTGGGCACTGCTGCAAGCACCTACCGATGGAATGAGTCAGTGAGAAACACACTGTGGAGCCTATGTAAGGAGGAACTGTCCAGGCTGTGTGGGTTTCCGGAGATTTGCCTGGGACGTAGAGTTCACAAAGATCTGTGTTTATGTTCTGGTTTCTCTGTGACCATCTGTTTATCTTCCCAAGTGCTTGTGACCCTTATGTGTTCACATAGCCCTTCTGCCTTCTCCTCATCAGACTGCTCCATTCTTCCTTGTTGATGTCTCCTAGAAGAGCCATTAGATTGTGTTGGGGGCCGAGTGATCTCCAGGGCTGCCACAGACTTTTGTGTGAACTTGTCTCAAGTGGCCACCAGCTGTGTTCCCACTCCATTCCAGTGTGGCTAGAGTCAGCTTCCTCCATATGAATGCTCTAGATGCTTTAACAACCCAGCTGAATTTAGGGGAAGCCCCAGTGCAGAATGCATTGGAGTATCCTTTGGAAAGGGACATTTTCTTACTGTGCCGGAAGGTTTATCTTCTGGTTTTCCCCTGTGGAATGGTTTAAAGGGCCGGGGGGGAAGTATGTCTTGTCTACAAACAATCCCATGGAGACAGAAGTCAGTTCAATTATATAAAGAGCTCAAGAGAACTTAAAAATGAAAAAATACCTGGGGGGGGGGAGAGTGCAGAGCCCAGCCTGAACCTAGACTTAGACTCCTAAGAGGCCTTCCAGAGCTTGCTGGCTCCTGGCCGGCCCACCAGAACCTGCTCAATAGCGTGCTGATGCTGTCAAAGATGTGAACACAATCCCTTCACTTGTTGCTGATTCGGCCTAGCTGTAGTAAAAATTAATAAATAACCTTTTTATTTTTTCCCTAGAGATTTTGGAAAAGCTTTCAGCACTGGCGTAAGTCATGGAGACACCAAGTAATATAGAAAGGGCAAAGATCGTTCATTCACAATTTCTAGTGCAATCAACATTACAAAGTACTGCCAAATTTTTCAAAACCCCTTTGATTTGCTTTTGTTTCAGTTGGTATATAGATGTTTGGGTGACAATTCAAGTGCAACTGCAAAATACACTCATTTTATATACTCATTATAAGTGTGTGTGCCTTTACAAATTTTAGAGTCAAAACCTTTTCCCTATTTATATGAAAGTCTTCTTTTCCAGGTTTATGTGGTTTTCTGAAATATGTGTATACTTACCCAAGAATATAATTTCTCAGTGAAAGTACCACGAATATATATTTATGTATATAATTTCAACTATAAGGGGTTCTTTTAGGCTGTGGAATGATTTTCCAAATAGAGCTCTGTAAATAATAATTTTTTCTGATTTGCTAGCTGAACCAAAAGCCTGAAAATAAAATTAATTCAGAATCAGCCCAAGCCAGCCAAACAAAACAAAACACAGTTCAGTTGGGGAAAAAAATCCTAAAAGGGATAGGATTCAGCTTCCTGCGGTTTGTTTGGTATTTTTAACATTTTTTAAATTAAACTCAGTAAATTCCTCTGGAAGCGTTACTGGGAAAACAAGCAAACCTGCTTTTCCTCACTTGCCCTTGACTGCAGAGGGAGCTGGGGAAAGATGAGGTGAAGAGTATATTCCTGACTGCAGCATCCCATTTACCTGGCTGATATCAGACAGGATGGAGCTGAGCTCCTTTTTTTTTTTTTTCCAGAAGTCAATTTAAACGAATGCTCCTAACAATTTTAAAAGCCTTTAAAAGGAATAATTTGATGTAAGGTTCTTTGGATTTAAAAAAAAACCCACCAAACCAAACCCCAAAAAACGCGGAACAAATTTTTTTTTGCTGACAAGATCGAGATTTTTCACGTCTTGTAAACCAGGTTTATCAAGCGATAGGCCGGATTCAGCATGAACTTGTATCAAATTTAAGCTCTCAATATGCCACAGGGAGGCCGGCCGGCCGCTGCGGCCAGCGGGCCCCGGTGCTCCTTGGGCCGGGCAGGCGCTGGCAGGTGCCTCCCTCAGGGTGTGAGGGGAGGGAGGCGCGGATCCGGAGGGAGGCGCGGATCCGTGGGGAGGCCGGAGCCTGCGCCTCGTCCCTTTGACGGTGCCGGCGCAATGCTGAGGGACGGAAGAGCGGGCGGAGGAGATGGGGGCAGCCGTTAACGGCCGCGCGGGGCGGGGCGGGGCGCTGACGTGACGCTGACGCGGCGCGCTCTCCCTGTGCGTTGCAGATCTTCGAGTGGTGGTACTTCCGCAAGTACGGGACGTCCTTCATCGAGCAGGTCTCGGTGAGCCACTTGCGCCCTCTGCTGGGCGGGGTGGACAACAGCGCGCCCAGCGCCGCCAGTGCCGCCAACGGGGACGCGGACTCCGGCCGGCAGAGCGTCTCAGGTGAGGGGCGGCGGGCGGCGGGAGCTCAGCCCTCTGCCGGCGGGAGCTGCTGCTTTTCCCTCGGCTTTCGAGGCGGGGTAAAGCGGAAACTTGGCTTCTTAAGGTTCCCGTGCACTGGGTCACTCAGCGCGGGGGAAGATGCCCTTTATACGCCTGAAGAGGGACGTGAGGTGCTGTCAGTGCTGGCGGCTGGCAGGGCGGTTGGTGAACCGTGGAGCCGGGTGCAGGACGAAGCTGCTGGGTGATGGCCAGTGGCCTGGCACAGCCGCTGTGGGCAGTTGGCTCTCCCACCCGCCCAGAAACACCCCACATTTACCTCACCCGGGGGTCCCACGCTTCACTCTTGCCTGGGCCTGTGGCAGCAGCGGAAGCTAGGCTCACCTTGGGCAGCCTGCCATAGGCCCGCAGTACAAATATCAGCTCATGCTGAGCCACGAGACCAGATAAGGCTTCCTTTAAACTTGTTTTGTTGTCAAATAAAAGGCAGAGCTGCTTTATTAATTGCTTCGCGTTATTATACCTTTCCAAATTCATGCAGTGCCTATTGCTCAGGCCACGTTGCCAAGGCATCTATTTCTCCCTTGTTCTGGTAGCCCTGCTAAATTGCACGTGCTCTATCTGCCATATTGTTTCTAAAGGCAGGTGGTATTTTCATTTAAATTCTTTTGAGTAATAACATTGTAAAAAAAAAAAAAAAAAAACACCCAATCCAGAAAAAGATGTTGGGAATGCCCATCTGCTTTTGCATCACTTCATTTTTTAGATAATGTAAGTAGTATGTAAACAAGATTTGAATTTTGCTTCAGTAAGTGGAAGCACGGCAGCTTTTAATAGCTTAAGGGCTTGTTCTGTTCCTGACTCTGCTACTGATTTAATTTGTGACTTCGTGCAAGTCATAACACAGTCAGGTTTTAAAAAGAGGCCTCCGGTTTTGGGGACCTGATTTCAGGCATTTGGGACTCAATTTTTGTGAGCTTCCAGGCATTCACAGCTCCTGTGATTTTCAGTGCAAGGAGTGGGTACTGCAAATCTGGCAGAACGTCTCTGACTCTAAGTTATTCAAGCCTTTAAAGTTGACCTTGACACTCTGGGGCTTCTTTTCTAATGCATATGATTATTCTGAATGAACATATGATTGAGGAGGTGTTTTGAGAGCCTTACATGAGCGGTATAAATGTGTGGGTTGTAATTTTTGTTATACGTTTATATATTACTATAATGAATCCACATTTACTTGCTCTGGTGAAAAAGGCAGTGTTAAATCAGAAGAAATCAGCTCTTACATGTTGGAGGGGAGGATGTTAGTTTTGAACTGAGGCAGCCTGAGTCCTGTTACAGCTTTGCTGCAGGAGGACTATCCCTGCAGGTCACTTTGTTTAGTCACAGGATTCTGCTGAGGCACTTTGAGTTGGGTGCCTGGTTGCCCAGGGATGGTTCCTCTGAGAGACAGGCCAGTCTGCCTAAAATGAATCAGCCCCCCAAGCACTGATCTTTGCAGACTGAAGAGGAGTCCTAGGGGAGCTGGTCTCCCTGCTTGGGTGAGTTGGCTACCTGGGGGGGATGAATCGAAAACTTAGCCTGTGAGTGATGAAGATGCTGAAATACTATTGCTTCTGGCTTGAGTTGGAGATACTCGCTGTTAAAGAAAGTCAGGGCAGGAGTATCTCGCCTTGTGTTCCTCATCTGTAAAACGAAGCTTACCTGTTTCAACCCTAGCTTGGCATACAGGCCATAATCTTAATATTGGAAATTAATTCAGCTTTCATTAGGGATGTGGCCCTAGAATCAATTAAGGTTTCATTAAAATTATTTTCTCTGCAGGCTTTTAAAATGTATCAGAATTAACAAGTGAAGAAAAGTGAATGGAAAAAAAACCAAATCCAGTTACAGAGAAAACATTGTTTAGCAGCTGAGGTGCCTGTGTCTGTACCTGGCAAATTTTATTTCTGCTCTTCAGTGTTCATGAAGACAAGCAAACAAAAAATCAGCTTTGAACACACAAGTTAAATAAAATAGGTGGCCTCAAAAAACCTTGTTCTATACTGAGTATTTCTACTTAGGGAAGCCTCCATATAGCACAGCAAATTCAGCTGTTGTCATTCCCATCTGAGGAGAGGCTGTGAATAGCAGCACTGCATGGTCCAGGATATCAGATTTGGGTGAACTGGCAGAAAGCATGGGATGGCTTGGAAACACTTGTGGGCACTCATCAGCGCGCTCAGTCACACTTCAGCAGCTCTGAAATAACTCCCATCATTTTAAAGCAGAAGGCACAGTATTTTGACTAATGAGGTTCACCCAAGCGTCTTGACTTTTCTGATATAAAGAAACAGTCGAGGAGCGTGTTTGCTTTCAGTACATTGGCACTCGAGTCTATGAGTTGGGACTCTTGCAGTGTCTCTGGATAGCATGTCTGTACGGACAGCCTGTTATTCGTGCCTTCAGAAAGGCATCGGTGCTCAAAACTTGATCATTGAACAAGGAGCTGAAAGATTAATTTTCAATAATTTCTAATTGCTTATATAAATAAGGACATAGTTATATTACTAGTTTGTAATGTAACAGAAAAGGCAACCTTTTCAGTTCACCATGCATCAACACTGGGATATTTCTTTCACTATCCAACGAGGTGAAGGTGGCTTTTTCACTTGGCTCACCATGTTGTCCTACGTAGATGTTTGACTGTGGTAGAATATTGCAGTAGATATCTTTGTCTTCAGAAAGGTCAGGAGAATGGTTGTTGTACTGAGACCACAGTATCAGCAGATACCAAGACAAAAGCAATAAAGAGCGTATCATGTTTAACTAGCCAGACAGATGCCAACTACCCCCAGGACAGAAGGTGGTAATAAAATCCCTTCTTCACCTCCCCTTTTTGTTCCTCAGTTCCCCCTTTCTCTGCTACAGTGCTGAAGTATTGCATACTTTGGATAAAGTATAACCACTTAAATTTAGATTTAAGATTAGCAAAAAGAATCGTGTCACTGTGATCAAATAATTGTTGCCTAATCTTGTTGGTTGCAAATAGAGTAAGCCAAGCCACTGAATTGTACCTCTGGAACTGAGAAGGCTGATGCTTATTTAATATTTACTATCATTTGAAAGTCATTATGTAAAAAATGTCAGATTGAAGCTTGTCAAACAGCCGTAGCCTCTGGCTGCACAACAGAACAGCTGAATGTCAATCGAGCACTTCTGCTGAGTAAACTAGTGGAGCTTTCTAATATTAGCTACCTGCTGAAGTGGTTAGTTGAAAGATGCAGATGTATAATCAATGCTCTCTTCCCAACCGTCTTCCCTTTCCCATGTCTCTGTTTCATGCACGTGTTAGGTGATGTAGGCACCAAGCTGAGGGCCCACCTCCTATGCCACTTGACTAGTTTTTGTGTAGCTGTGGGTGTCATTATGATATTGCAAAAAATGTATGTAAAATGCTTTCTCTCTGTGCCACTTAAGCCTCATACTCAGAAGTGGGAGCTAGGTGCATGGGAAAAGAGAAGGGCTTGACTTGCTGTTGTGTATTTCTGTCTCTTTCTTTAATGGAACAGGCATAAAGAGAAAGGCATATACTTACCAGTGTTGTATAAAGTAGGGTAGATAACCCTGCTGACTCAATATCCCACCAGAAAACTGTTGCTGTGATCTCTTTAGAAACGATGTCACAGAATTTCACAGGGAAAAATGTGCTGGTTGACTTTTGGTGGTGGAAAGCAGCTGGTGGAATGCTGCAGGGCCAATGCTACTGAGGAATTTTTGCAGATGCGGGGGGTCATCCAGTAGCAGATTTGTGGTGCCTCTCAGTGAGTCTTTGTTGCAAATACTGGGTTTGATTCTGGTCTTATGTTCACTGGAGCTAATTGTCTTTGTTGAAGTGAAGAGAACAAATCTGGTGTTAAATTAAAGGAAGAAAAGCCAGAATCAAGACCTCACCTTTTCAAAAGCTATAGAAGTTGATTTCTGTGGGGTTTTTTTTTGAGTTCTGTTCTAAATTACATTTTTGTGGATTGTCTTATGTCTTCCTATCTGTAGTGTGAAGAATTTGCATTTTTTGTTTCCCCCGAGAGAAATGTATGAAATGCTTTTAGTGTTCCCAAACCTTTGCAATGCAATGAACTTTTCTCTGCCAATCAACTTCAGCATTCTTTGTCAACCCTGGGATGCTTATAACTTAAGTAAGGTCAGCAGATGTTGCCATGGATTTTTTACTTCACGAGCTAAGGAAGAATTAAACTTGGCAACTGTGGCTGACATTCTCAGTGATTTACAGTATTAACTAGGCAGTGAAGTTTTTCTGTAGAAATAACAAGTCCATAGGGACTGAGTTAATTGCTGGTTTTCAGTGCAATAACCCAGTGTGATCTCTCTTCAATTCTGCATTATGGTAAATGTGAGTCCTGGCACTAATCAGTATTATCTTTTCATCTGGCATTTGGAGCTCTGCTAGCGGGTATTTGTCTGGAATAATAACATCTGTTGACACTAAGTTATAATGAAATTACTACTTTAAAAGGGAAGAACAGTCTGGTTACCTGCATCTCTATGCTCTTGATTTCTTTTTTCCATTCACACCTATAAAAACTAAAAGTTATTTGATAAGGCTCATTAGAAGGTAACATGTTTTTGATAAACCTCAAGTACCCTTGTAATTCGGAAGGGATTCATTATTGTGTGTTTCTGTTTCTGACAGAATGCAAAGTCTGGCGAAATCCTTTAAATCTGTTCAGAGGAGCTGAATATAATCGGTAAGTGCTACAATGTTACAGTTTCAGGCATAGTACTGGGTTAAGGACCTTAATTGTACTTTTCCATTAATCTAACTCAGAGATGGAAAAACTGAAACAACTGTGGACACATGTGCTCATGCCAAGTTTTTCTGTCATTTGTAAAATGTTTCTGAATGAAAAGGTATTTAAATTCATGCTCATGCACTTGTTATTTTTGCAAATTTTGTTGATCTTATGGAAAACCTAAGTGCGGTGTACCTGGTACTGTTAATACAGTAATTCTGTTCAAATCAGTTATAGCAAACAACCTAATGAATTATATCTAGGTTTCATGTAGTCTTTATGTTTGAACACATGTGTTACCAACTTCCAGTGTGTACTTTCCAACATCCTCATTAGCTTAGGTTCAACTACTGTCACTCCATCACAGTACAGTGCAATGCAATGTATATTGGTCAGGAGATTGGCTGGATGAACTTAGTAGGCTATGCCCATCTCTAATGTCTAGGATTCTTTTCTAGATTCATTTTGCCGAATGTGACCTCGTTAACCAAAATGTGTCTTCATTGTCATGTTTACAGGTATACATGGGTAACAGGGAGAGAACCTTTGACTTACTACGATATGAATCTTTCAGCACAGGACCATCAGACATTCTTTACATGTGACACAGATCATTTACGGCCTGCAGATGCTAGTAAGAGACCTTGTGAACAACCGTTTTTGCTAATAGATTAATGATTGTTTTAAGCTGATGCAGGAAAAATGCAGTCAGACATCAGTTCTCTTGGGTAGATAAGGAAAGGCAAAAATTTGATCATTCCCGGAAAGCTGTTGCTGTTGGATTCGTAGCATTCTAGATCTGAACAAGTATCTGTATAGGTATAAACTATCTAATATGTGTCACTATTTTTTTTCTACTTTCTTGCTGAAGTCATTCAAGGTACCATTTGCAAGTGTAAAGACTTGTTTTTTTCCTCCTGTTTCTGCAGTGGCTTCAAACGTATAGCTTAGTTTGCCTCCAGCTGCAGTGTAATATGTTGTGTTACATTATCCATGTCCCATTTAGTCTATGCTGGCAGAAGGGAGAGAGCTTATGTAGAACTTGAGTCCTGTGTTTCATTCCCGATGTAGTTAGAAGCTCTGTAAAAAATGGGAACACCACATTTACAACTGAATTTGATGTAAGCAGCTTTAGTTGCATTAAGCCTTTACTGTTGAGTCCATGTGCAGACTTTGGTTCTGCTGAAAATGTACAACAATGATTTCAATCATCAGAATTTGCCTCTGAAGAGATAAATCTTCTTTGTCTCTTGGGAAAGGAGAGATACTGACAGTTGGGTGCTCCATTCTGAGGGCATAATTACAAAGGAGAACATACTGTACTTTTTTGACACACGTTAAACATGAATCCTTTTTTCTGAACTCAGTGGGCTAATTATGAGGTGGTCTGATTAGCCTGGATGCTGTTTCCATTTAACATTCACCTAAAGCAACAGCACCGTAAGGAACTAGAGTAAGAATCCCAACTGTCGTCGTATTCTTTTGTGCCCCGTGGAATCTACTTCCCCAAGAGGAGAAAGCACCTATGTATGTGACAGTGGAGATGGCATGATCTCTCAGCCAGATTTTCCCCTGGAAAAAAGTTTAATTAAATGGAAGAATAAAGCTAAGTATTTGGGACAAAAGCTCATGTTGATTATGTATCTCTTGAGTGATCACTGAGCTCTTTGAAATGCTCTGGAGTGACTCAGGCTGAGAGCAATAAATTCCATTGTTACAATGCAGTATATTCTCCTTGTTAACGCTGTAATGACTGATATGCCCCTGTTCTGCTTTTTTTATTGAATAGTAATGCAAAAAGCCTGGCGAGAGAGAAACCCCCAAGCCCGAATTTCTGCAGCACATGAAGCTTTGGAATTGAATGAGTGAGTGACAATAACATTTATTTCCTGTCATTTAAAAATTCATTTGATGATAGCTTAAGGCAAGGAGTTTGCTACAGTAATTTTTAACCATGATTACAGGCCTGTCTCAGGAAGGCCTACAATGGGAGGAAAAAAGCACAGCTGCATGTTGTGCTAGCCACCCAGAAGATCCTTAGGGCAGCGATGACAATGGGAGTCTTCCAACTGATGTCAGTGAGCTTTGGATGAGCGTAGCGAAGTGTTAATTAAGTTGCCTCCTGATGAGCATATGAAATATGCATTTATGGGATGGAGAGTTCCCTTTTGGATTTCTCAGTCATCCTGAACAGAGGCAAGAAAGAAGGGGCTCATAAACACCTTCTGAAATATTCATTTCATAGTGTGAGAGAATATGATGTAATTTTCTGGGACTTTCGGTCTTTGAGTCCGTTATTGATTTTCTGAATGAGAAGCGTAGTATTCTGAAATCCCACAACAAACTCAATGCTGTGATGCTTTACTGGCGTGGCAAACTGCATAAATGTTGCCAAACTGCATAAAGTGGAGAGAATCCCTTAGGTTGCTGTCAGAGATTACTGCATTCTAGAATTCCATAAACTGGTGCCTTGTGGATTGTCCTTCACGTGTTTCATCAGAAGGAGAAAAAGAATTGTTTGCTCCTGGACAGCAGTTTAACTGAGGGAGCACGTAGCATAAAAGGCTTTTGCGAAAGTGAGCTGTAAGCCTATCCTGTTCTACTCGTGTATCACAGAATGGCTGAGGTTGGCAGGGACCTCTGGAGGTCATCTGCTTCAACTCCCCTACTCAAGCAGGCCCACCTACAGCACGTTGCACAGGACCGTGTCCAGATGGCTTCTGAATGTCTTCAGGGAGGGAGACTCCACAACTTCCCTGGACAACCTGTGCCAGTGCTCGGTCACCCTCACAGTAAAAAAGCATTTCCTGATGCTCAGACGGAGCCTCCTGTGTTTTGGTTTGTGCCCATTGACTCTGGTCCTGTCACTGGGCACCACTAGAAAGAGCCTGGTTCCATCCTCTTTGCACCCTCCCTTCAGGTATTAACAAACACTGATGAGATCCCCCCTGAGCCTTCTCTTCTCCAGGCTGAACAGCCCCAGCTCTCTCAGCCTTTCCTCATACGTGAGATGCTCCAGTCCCTTAGTCATCTTCACGGCCCTTTGCCGGACTCTCTCCAGTATGTCCATGTCCCTCTTGTACTGGGGAGCCCAGAACTGGACACAGCACTCCAGGTGTGGTCTCACTAGTGCTGGGTAGAGGGGAAGGATGACCTCCCTCAACCTGCTGGCAACACTCCTAATGCAGCTCAGGATACCATTAGCCTTCTTTGCGGCAAGGGCACATTGCTGGCTCATGTTGACCTTGATGTCCACCAGGACCCCCAAGTCCTTTTCTGCCAAGCTTCTTTCCAGTTGGGTGGCCCACGGCAAGTACTGGTGCCTGGAATCTCATTTTCACCCGGACCTGTTGTTTCCTGTTCCTCAGCTGATGATTCTTTGTGAAACGCAACTAGAGGCAGCTGCAGCCCGAGTCTGTATAAAGAAGAATCTTATCAGCAGTGTGCTTTGAAAGAAGGCAACAGGCTGTATCCCACCTAACTTCAGCTGCTAAAAATGTGGCCATCGAGTTTAAAGTAGTTG